>PVLD010005828.1:0-107330 GCA_004027595.1 Dinomys branickii | reverse complement strand
ATGTATATATGAATATACATATATGCAGGAGGGCTAACATGGTTCTACTATTGTATTATATCACTTAATGCTAAGGAATAATTGATGACGGGTTATTTGATCAATATTGTATGTGTGTATGTATTATCCTGAACACACACTTCGAAGATATCAATATGCAAAGCAGCAACTATTGGTGGTTTTTGTTGTTGTTGTTGTTTGCCTGTTTTGTTTTCTGTCTTTGGATGTTTGGTTTTTGTGTTTTTCTGTTGTTGAGAGGATTAATGGTCTGACCAATTTTGCATGTCCGTATATGGGTTCATATATTTACACTTTGAAGATATCAATGGATAAAGCAATAACCACTGTTGAGACCATGTCACCTTGTCTATAGATCAGTTGTGATTGTACTATTTTTTATGCTAATTGGTGTCTGTTTGTTAATATGTTTTTGTACTTTTATTTTTTTTTAATAAAAAAAAGATTTTATTTGAACCACTATGTATATCAGTTAGTTCAACTGCAATTTTTGCATAATTAACGCAAAATAACTCTTTGATCAATTCAGAGAATACAAATATTGCTTTTTTAGTTAATTAAGTTTATTGGTACATTTTAGGTGTATATAATTATCACATTCATCATAAGGAATTCATACTTTTGCATGATGTATCATCCTTTTTTCTCCATTCCCCTCCCCTCCCTTCAATCCCTCTTCCCCTCCTTATTTACAAAAGCTTTGTTTCCATTTTTTTTCTTTTTTCAGTTTTTTCTTTTCCTTCCCTTCATTTACCCCTCCACCCTCTTATGTTTCTCTTCCTAATTGAATATTTCCTTCCTATTTCACAATATCTATTATGTATTTGGGTCCTTATTTACACTTCCAGTTTCTCAAGCCAGAGAAACAATGCTATATTTACACGTCTGTGTCCAATTTATTTCACTTAAGAATATGGTCTCAAATTGCATCTATTTACCTAGAAATGTCTTAACTTTATCCATCTTTATGGCTGAGTAACACTACATTATTGTTATGGTTGATACATTGTGTCAACTTGGGGAGTCTGGAAGTTTGGCTGAGTAACTCAGCAGTTGTAGATCTTGGGGTGAAAAGGACATGCCCTTACCCTTCTGGGATGTTGTTTATTGTGCTAATTTGGGAAGCTTTAAAAGTTAACTGTGTGATTTAGCAGGAAGCCAGGGTGCTTACTTTGTAAACATCCTGAGCTTGTGGAAGAGGAGGGCAAGGAGGTTATGTGAGAGGTACATGCCCCCTGGGTGGGGGTAGGCTGTTTACAATGTAGGGGAGAAAAGGAGGCTGCTTGCAGCCATTCATCCCCTTTTGCTTGTGATTCTTGCTGTGCTCTGCTGCCCTGAACAGTTTGCCCTCTGCTGTGTGCCACTGTGTCTCAGAACCAGCCAAGTATGGACTGAAACCTCCACAAACTGTAAACCAAATAAACCTTTTCTTCCTTCGTTTTGGGTGTTGGGTATTTTGTCTCAGCAACAAGAGAAAAGTAACCAAGACAATTATATATATATATATATATATATATATATATATATATAATTGCATCTTCTTTATCTATTCATCAGTTGATGGTTATTTGGTTTGTTTCCAACCTTTATCTATTAAAAACTGGCTGCTATGAACATGAGTGTGTATATATTACTGTCAGACAAGGCTTTTAATTTTTTTAGGAAGATACTCAGAAAGGGAATCACTGAGTTGAATGGAACATTTTGTTTTTGTTTGTTTGGTTGGGGTTTTTTGGGGGGGAATCTCCACACTGACTTACCCAGTGGCTATGCCAGTCTACACCACCCCCCAAAGTGGAGAAGGATTCCTTTTACCCTACACCCTGGCTAGTATTTGTTACTGGTTGACTTCTTGATAAGAGCCATTTTTTCTTGAGTGAGATAGAATCTCAGCATTATTTTAATTTGCATCTTTCAAATGACCAGTGATGTTGAACATTTTCTAATTCGTTTATTTGCTGTTTCTACTTCTCTATCGGAGAAATGTCTCTTCACTTCAGATGCCCATTTTTGCAACGGGTCTTTAAATTTTGAGGGGGTCTTTACATTTTTTTGCATTGGCTCTTTAAATTTTTTTAGTTCTTTATATGTTCTAGATAGTTGTCCTTTGAGAAACAGCTGGCAATTTTTTTCCCACACTGTGGGTTGTCTCTTCACTCTATTGGTGGTTTCTCTTGCTATGTGAAAGCTTTTTAATAAGATGAGATGCCCATTGTTGAGTCTTTGTTATAGGTCTTGTGTGATCAGGTTTTGTTTATAAAGTCTTTTCCTACACCAATATCTTTAAGAGTTCTACCTATTCTATCTTCTAGCAGATTTAGTGTTTTTGTTTTAATATTTAGATCTTTGATCTATTTTGATTTTAGTTTAGTGCATGATATGGTGAAAGATAAGGGTATATTTATAATCTTCAGCATGGGGAAAAACAGTTTTTCCAGCACCATTTATTAAAGAAGCTATCTTTCTTCCCTTGAATGTGTTTGCTCCTTTGTCAAAGGTGGCTAAGTGTGTCTGGAGTTTTTCTTGCACCTTCTAGTCTGTTCCATTGATCCTCAGGTCTGTTTTTCTGCTGGTACCATACTGTTTTTATTGCTGTAGCTTTGTAGTATAATTTTAAGTCAGGGATTGTGATGTCACCTACCTTGCCATTGTTGCCCAGAATTAACTTTGCTATTCTAGGTCTCTTCTGGTTCCAAATGATTTTTAAGATTGTTTTCTGCAATTCTGTAAAATAAGCTGTTGGAATTTTGATAGGGATTGCATTAAATCTGTAGAACAATTTTGAATGTGTCATTATTTTAACTACTTTGCTTCTTCCTACCCAAGAACAAAAAATAGCTTTTTATTTTCTGATCTCTTCTTTGATCTCCTTTTTCAGAATACTGCAGTTTTCAATGTAGAGGTCTTTTATTTCCTTCATTAGATCGATTCCTAGGTATTTCATTTTGAGGGGAAGCTACTGTGAAAGGTGTTGTTTTGCTAATTCTCTCTTAGTGAGTTTGTTATTTTTATTCAAGAAGGCTATCAATTTTTGAGGATTGACTTTGTATCCAACTTTACTACTGAATTTGGTTATTAAATCTAGAAGTCTTTTGATGGAATTTTGGGGGTCTTCTACATAGAGTATCATTTCATCTACAAATAATGATAATTTAACTTCTTCCTTTCCTATCCTTATTCCTTTTATTTCTTTCTCTACTCTGATTGCTCTGGGTAATGTTTCCAGAAATATATTAAATAAGAGTGGTGACAGTGGATATCCTTGACTTGTTCTTAATTTCAGAGTGAGATTTTTCTTGTTTTGTCTGTTTAGTGTAATGTTACCTGTTGGTTTGTTATAGATGATTTTATCTGACTAATATGAAGACTATCTATTCCAATTTTTATAAGGGTTTTATCAGAAATGCATGTTAGACTTTGTCAAATACTTTTTCTGCATGTATTCAGATAGTCATATGAATTTTGTCCTTGCCTCTGTTACTATGGTGTATTTTATTTATTCCTTTGCATATGTTGAATCTTCCCTGAATCCCTGAGGTGATTCCTACTTTGTCATGGTGTATAAACTTCTTGATGATTTATCGTATTCTGTTTGCTAGTATCTTATTAGGGGTTTTGCATTTATGTTGATCAGATAGATTAGGCTGTAGTTCTCTTTCATGGTTGGATCCTTCTCTGGTTTTAGTAGCAGGATAATTGTTATAGTCAGGATTTGAAGAGGAATAGATTTATTTTATTTTATTTAAGACAGAAGAAACCAGAATAACACAAAAACTATACAGAAAATACCAAATTATAGAGAAGATAGTAGGGAATTGGTATTTGGTGCTGCATAATGTAATGTTATCTTTGCATTTTTAAAACAAAAACAATAAAGGAAATACTGATTTACAGTGGAGACAGTACGTAATCATCACTGGATGTTGTATTACATGGTGTTATGTTTGCATTTGTTAACACCAAAACAATAAAGGAAATACCAAATTACAGAGAAAATAGTAGGGAGTTAACACTGGATGCTGTATTACAGAATGTTATCTTCATCTTTGTTACTCAGTTACATAGATGATGGCTCGTTCAGTTAATCATTTTCCTCCACTTGGTCTCTGTTGTTCTACCACCCCATCAGTGGTCTTCCCACTGGTGTTAACTGTGCTTTTTGGTTTATTTACTCCCTCATGCTCGCACCTTGGGAAGAGACCTGGCTGCTTCCAATTATGCTGTATAATACATAGGTGTACACAAATTGCTATGGCAGGCGGTGGAGAAGCACCTTGGGCAAGCCCTCATTGCCATCGGGTGTCCGGTCGAGTAGGCAGGGTTACACGACCAACCGCCAGGCTCCGACGGCGCGTCCGTGTCTGTAGGCTCAGGCAAGTCTTCATAGTCGTCCCCACACCGGTGGCTCACCCCGCCAGGGGCTGGGGGCGAGCCTGGCTCTCGGGGCCCTCTCCTGAGGCCGATCTGAGCCCGCGGTATCGTCCCCGCAGACTCCCGGATTTCATTTGCAGAGGAATAGATTTAATACAGGCCACAAAACTTATGGGATTATTTTATAATAGTCACGCAAAAAGTCAAATGCAAGACAGTCTGAAGGATCTGTCCACATACTAGATACCCAAAAAATTCAGCTGAAAGTCTGGAACCCATGGCTATGTCCTTCACAAGGCCAGCTGAATACCTAGAACCCATAGCAATGTGCTCCATGAGTCCAGCTGGAGGCTTAGAGCCTATAACAATGTCTCATGCAAGTTTATATCAAGTATCTATACTAGGAAGGCCCAAAGGTCAGTAGTTAAGCCAGAAAGTCTGTGCTAGCAGGGTAAAGGTTCTGTGCCAGCAGGCTGAGAGATCTGCCCCGGAGCCAGGAATCAACACTCAAGTTAAGGACCAGAGCCAGAATATAGCTCAGTGGCATAAGCACCTGCCTGGCAAGTGCAAGGTCCTGTTCGCGTCCCACCAAAAAAAAAAAAAAAAGATCAAGTTAAGGACTAGAGCTCCCCCAAAGACAACCCCAGGCAACCTCAATGACAGCAATGACCCAATCTCCTCCTATGATGAGAATAGCTGAGTTCATATCAGGAAAACCAGCATAACAGGCTTCTCCAGGAGAATCAACAGTGCACCATCTTCCCATCCAGTTCTTCTTTTTTACATTGTTGGCAACAATCCTCAGGTAGGCCATCCACACCCAGCACCAAGCTGATTCAGTTCATCTGGATGTTACAAATTGACCATTACAAATCCACCACAGAATGCTTGCTTCAAGGAATAAATTTGGGACCATTTCTCCCCTTTCAATTTCATTAAAGAGTTTGAGAAGTAGTGACATTAGGTCTTCTCTAAATTTCTTGTAGAATTCAGCAGTGAATCCGTTGGGGCCTGCATTTTTCTTTGTTGTTAGGTTTTTTTTGTTACATCTTCAATTTCATTGACTGATACTGGTTTATTTAGAATTTTTATATCACCTTGATTCAGCTTGGTTAATTCATGTGTATCTATGAATCTGTCCATTTCTTCTGTGCTTTCCATCTTATTAGAATACAGGTTCTTGAAGTAGGTGTTGATGATCTGGATTTCGCCAGGATCTGTTGTGATTTCAACCGTTTCATCCCCAATTGCATGGATTTGAGTCTTTTCTTTCCTTTTTTGGTTAAGGTTGACTAACATCTGCCAACTTTATTTAATCTTTGAAAAAGCCAACTCTTTGAAAAAGCCAACTCTTTGATGCATTGATTCTTGGTATTGTTTTCTTAGTCTTTGTTGCATTAATTTCTGCTCTGCTCTTTATAATTTTGTCCCTCGTACCAGCTTTGGGCTTGGCTCACTCTTTTCTTTTCTAGAAGCTTGAGGTTCAATATCAGGTTGTTTATTTAAGCTTACTCTGTTTTCCTGACATGGCTATTCACTGCTACAAGTTTCCCTCATAGGATTGTTTTCATTGTGTCCCATAAGTTCCAGCATGTTGTACGGGATTGTCATTTAATTGTAGAAACTGTCTAATTTCTTCACTAATGTCATCTGCGACCCATTTATTGTTCAGGAAGGTATTATTTAATTTCCATGTATTTAGGAAGTTCTTGTGATTTCTTTTGCCATTGATTTTCAATTGCATTGCACTATGGTCTGATAATGTGCAAGAGATAATTTCAATTCCTTTGCATTTCATTAAGTATATCTTATGTGCTACTATGTTGATCTTGGTGCACTATGTCCCATGTGCAGCTAAGAAGAAAGAGTATGCTGATGTTATGGGGTGAAACACTCTATAGACTTCTAAGTCCATTTGTTCAAAAGTTGGTTCAGCTCTAATATTTCATTGTCAGTTTTGCCTAGTTGATCTGTTTATTTGTGGCACTGAGGTATTGAGGTTCCCCCTTATGATCATATTAGTGTTAATATGATTTTTCATGTCTGTTAATATTTGTTTTATATAGTTTGGTGCACGGATATTTGGCAGCATATATATTTATTTTATTGTCTCGTCTCTTGGATTGTTTCCTTTTCAAAGATGTAAATGACCTTCTTTGTCTCTCTTAATCAGTGTTGGCTTGAAGTCCATTCTGTCTACAAATAGAATAGCTACACCTGCTTTTTCTGGGTTCCTGCCACATAGAATATTGTTTTCTATCCATTATGGTTGATATGTAGAGATCTGGCTAAGTGACACAGCAGTTGTGCATCTTGGGGTAAAAAGGACATGCCCTTCCTGCTCTACGATGTTGTTCATTGTGTCAGTGTGAGTGCTACATGCCCCCTGGGTTGGGGTAGGCTGCTTAAAATATAAGGGAGAGAAAGAGGCTGCTTGCCACCACTCCTCTCTTTTGCTTTTGCTGCTGTGTTCTGCCACCATGAACGTTGGCCCTCTGCCATGTGCCACTCTGCCTTGAAACCAGCCAAGTATGGACTGAAACCTCCACAAACTGTAAGCTAAATAAACCTTTCCTTCTTTAATTTTGGGCAGCAGATATTTTGTCCCAGCAAGGAGAGAAAAGTAACGAAGACACTATCCTTTCACTTTCAGTCTATGAATTTCTTTCTGAATTAAATGTATTTCTTGTATGCAGTATATTGTTGGCTCTTGCTTCTTGATCCATTCTGCCAGTCTGTTTATTTTGAAACCAATATGTATTTCATTTAAAATGATATGTATTGACTTATCCTTGTCATGCCATTTTCCTGTTCTTAGTTTCCTTTTTCCCCCTCTGTTCAATTGTTTACCCTGCCTAGTGAATTACTTCTGTTGAGGTTTGTGGAGTTGCAATCCTTGTTATCTCTTTCTAGAATATCCTTCAGAATATTTTGGAGTTCTTGTTTGTTGTTCATGAATTTCCTCCAGTGTTGTTTACCATGGAAGGATCTTATTTCTCCAGCATTACTGAAAAATAGTTTTGCAGTACACATCAATCTGGATTGGAGGTTGTTTTCTTTTAGGGCTTGAAATACTTCACTCCAAGCTCTCCTTGACTTGAAGCTTGCTATTGAGAAGTCTGCTGTGATTCTGATGAACTTTCCTTTACAGGTTATTTGTTTCTGTGCTTCAGTAGCTTTTAATATTTGCTCTTGTGCTTAATTTCTGGAGTCTTGACTATTATATGCCTTGTTCTAGATTTTTTTGATCATAGCTATTTGAAGTTCTAAATGCCTTCTCCAGTGTATGTCAAATTCATTTTCCCTGCTTAGGGATCTTTTCTGCCATGACTTCTGTGAACAGGTTTTTTAAGTCATGTGCATTATCTCCTGCTTTTTCATTTACTCCAATCAATCTTATGTTACTCTTCTTTGCATAATCTAGCAGATTTGGATTGATTTCTTCTGATCTCTTGCTATTTTTGAGAAATCTTTCTTTTCTTTTTTGCTAACTCCAATCCTTCAATCTGATATTCTGCCCTCACACTGACTCATTCTGTTGCGTATACTTGCAATGGAATTTTAAATTTTGACATCTACTTAAATCTGTTTCATGGATTCCGTTTCTTTCCTATGTTGAGGCTTCATGGTTTCCAATATTTTCCTAAGCTCCTCTATTTTTTTATTTGTATCTGCTCTATAGTCACTGAGCATGTACTTCATTATGGTCGCCAGTTCTGTAGTTATCAGAGAAATTATTTCTGATTTGATTTTTTTCTACAGCCTCATACATCTACTTTGTTATTTCAACTAGTACCACTTCAGTGAATCTAGATGGCTGGCTTTTGAGTTGTTGCACCTTATTGCCCTGTGAGTTTCCCTTTTTTGAAGTCTGGGGTTGTATCCATTTATGTGTCTTCTCATTTTCTTCTTTTTAAAATTTAATTCCTGGGTTGATGCTTGTAAATTGCTTATGTGGAGTAGCTTTATTGCTAGTATTTAGAATCCTTGTGAAATGACTACTTCTCAGAAGTGTCTTTTGGGTATAGATGGCTTTTGGGTTTTGAGTCTGTTGCAAGATCCTCCCTCTTGAACATATTAGGGCTGAGAAATCACTGCCTACTTGGCCTAACCCCTGGTTCTTTGGCACTGGCCTATATTATTTTTTACAACCCTTAAGCAATCTCAGTCTTGTTATACCAAGAAGAACAACTACTTAGAACAATTTTATGTCATGTTGGCTAAAATGGTACAGCAATAACAATAGCATCAAACATATCCCAGAAGATGACAAACTGTGGTAACTATTAATTTTGCTACCTTAAACCATATGAACTTGATTTGTGGTTATATAACAAAATCTAAAAGAAGCCAGAGCATTGTATGCAGTATATAAGCCTTCAGTATGGCAATTTTACCCTTAGGGGAGAAAATTTTAAAGGGATTGAGGGGAGAATAAAGAAATAGAAGAAGAGCTTAGACGCAAGGCTAGAGGACAAAGGAAAAATTACCCAAACTTTGGGAAACTGGTAAAGGAAGATGGGAGGGAAAGAGAGAAGAAATAAAAACAAGAACACAACAACAACAAAACTAGAAACTTTGCTCACATTATATAAAAACAAGAAGAAACAATCAAGTAAAAGAAAACCGAAAAGAGAGAGAGTAAAGAAAATAAGAAAAAAATGTCCACTTCAAGGCATGTCTCCGCTGTTACTGGTAGACTACATGGACAGATAGAAACCAGATCCAAGTTGCAAGCCAGCCATAGCTTTATGGTGGGGCGGTGGATAATCCCAGCAAGCCTGCACCTTTAGTTCCACTGAAGTTCAGGTTGGTTTCTGGCTGTGAGGCTGAAACCAGATTTCTTCAGCCTACGATAGTCCATGTGCCTCCTGCCAGCTTGAACTCACCTCCCTGCTGTCTTGAATCTAGCCTCTCACCTCTTGTGGACTTGAACTCAGCAGGGTGACCTTGTCACTAGGAGCCACTAGATAAAGCCAGCCCAGAGCTGTTCTGAGTTCTGAGCTCAACAAGCCCCTCTTTAAGATGGCTACTGACCAATCATCAGTAATCTGTTACATCCACTGCTCCACTCTACTAGTGTCCCTCTCCATGGAAGTCTCTGGGGTCAGCAGTAGCCGCTGCGCATCTGCTGGTTCAAGCTTTCCCTCCTCTGCAGTGAATCTGGGCTCCAGGAGAAAGCGCTGCCTCACATCTCCTTCTTCTTCTTTAAATTCTTGCTCTTCACTTTCCCTGTGGGCTTCAAATCTCACTTCAGATCCTTCCTGCATCCTGGGGACCCACTTCCCTCCTCTCCTCTTCACATTGCTATATTCCAGTGATTGGACATGAAATCTTGGAGAGGCTTTTTCTCTGCTGCTCACAACTCCATCATCTTCCTGAAGTCCTATTTTTGTGTCTTTTGTAGGGCAAAGTTTTTAATTACAAACAAGTACAAGTTCAATTTACTGATTTTTAGTAGTTGTTTTCTAGCTTTTAGTTTCATTTATCTTTTTTTGCTGCTGTTGTTGTCGAAAAACCTTTCAGTTTGTTTGTTTGTTTTCACTCATGTACGTGATACTTACTTTGTGCCTATTATGTGCCAGGCCCGGAGTACACAGTCTATTGTTTGTTAGCTGAGACTAGACCTATAGTTTCTTAAAATATCGTATATGTGCATTGCAAAGTTTACTTCTTATTTGAAAATTACGGAATATTTTCCCTTGCCAAATTAGTGCGAATCTGTTCCCCTCTTCAAGGAGAAGGAAAACAAGATAGCAAAAATTCATTTTCTGGAAAGCATTTTTCTTCTTCTTAGCATGTCATCAGAAAAGGCATGTAAAATTTCATTAAAACAGGATGAGACCATTTTGCTTTACCATAAAAAATTCTGCAATCAGCTTGTGAAGCTCACTCACAGACAAGCTGATGATATTTGTGTCAAAGTTAAGAAGTAAAAATATTTTTAAATGGTAAAGGCAACTGTAACCAAATGATTTAGTCAAAAGTGACCCACAGTAATGTTTTGCTTTCTTTAAGCAGACTGTAAGTGCTATAGTAGTAAGAAATAATGCTGCAATTGTGGCATGCAGCTCAGTGCTTATCCAAGTTAATATTTATTTAGTGGTAGGTTATTAAGTATTTATTATGTTTTAACAATGTATTACATTTTCATGTTTACCTTTTTGAAACATTTGTTTCTCTTAATAAACTTGATAGTGAGGTGGTTCAGGCCACTGTTCTATTAAGCACCTACATTGCATAAGGGAATATAAAGATGCATATGGAGTCTTAGCTCCTTACAAGTCAGTGAATTAGTGCTGAATGCTATCACTTCTGCCCCACCTAGCCCAGAAATGTCCCCATGAAAACAAAGTAGTTGAAGATCAGGACTTTGATCCAACTCAGGTGAGATGAGTTGGGACAGAGGAGGCCAGGCATCGCAGAGTGGGACCAGTTACCAAGAGCTTTCTTACTGTGGTGTCTTCCACCTTGGGTACACTGTCTAGATTGTCACCAGCCAGGGCCTGGAGCATTTGACAGAGGCTCTAGTGTCATACCAGGACAACCATGAGCAAGTACAGCAGCAGGCAAGGCTTACCAGCTGCCTCTGCATCATTCCTTCCTCCAGCTCTCCCAAGGCCACGTGTTGGGGACTGGAAGTGACAATCTAGACATGAAGCTTTGGGGAAAGTGCAGTGTGAGAGTGAGGTTCAGGCCGAACCTCTGAGAAAGGTTTTGGATCTTTGAAGGGTTTGGGAGGGATCTTTCAGACCACAGCATAGGAGTTCACAAAAATTGTTACTCGAGGAGGCAGCTAGAATTTGGATGATAGAAACGGACATTATAAACAGGACTTCACCTCATACCAGAAATGTTCCAGCTGATGGAAGCGTCACTCTTTCACTCTTTAAATGCGTGTGGCCTGCCCTGGAAGTACACACTGAGAGCTAAAGACAACAAATTAGCTTCCTGGTCAAATTGCAAGATGGTTGGTGAGCTTTACTTAAGTACATGTGAAATGATCAGTTGTTGCCTTATATGCCTTGACACTAAATTGATCAGTGCATACAGGCATGGGGGAAACTAGTAACTCGCTTGTAGCTGGAACAGATGTATATTACTTGAGAAATATTGAGAGGAGAAAAACAAGTGGATGTTTATTAATATGTATACTTCAAACATACATGAGAGACATACAGGGAATAGTAGCATCTTCAGCAAAGAACAGGACACTTGTTGCAGTTTATATCTGGATGTCCTCTCAAAACCTCATGTGCTCCTCATAAGTGGGACTGTGGGGAGATGATTGAACCATGGGTACATGGGACTGATCGGGGGATCAGTTTGCTGATGAGTTGATAGCGAAATGTGATGCTGGGACCTGGTTGTAGGAGTTGTGCCGCTGGGGAGCCAGGCTGGAAGGCTCCACCTCCCCACTTCTTCCTTCGGTTGCGCTCTGCTCCCTGCCGCAGTGCCGCGAGCTGCTTCTCCTCTGCCATGCCCTTCTGTTCTGCTGCCCTGCCTTGGAGGGGGCCAACTAAATGGACTGAAACCACTACACACTGTGAGCCGCACAGAGTGCTGGGTGTCAGGTTTTGTGTCTCAGTGAGGAAACGGGAAGTGAGGCAGCACTGATAGAGAAGCAAGACAAATGAAAACTAGTTGAGAGAAGGGCAGGACGCTGTTTGTCTTTGTAAATCTATGTCTAGCTTTAGGCAAACAGAGAGCAGAGAACCTTCTGGTATCTGCTGCTTTTCTCTTACCTTTCTGTGTTGGGGGAGGCATAGTCTGGTTTCCCAACAGCCTTGTAATCCAGTGTTCCTCATTCTCATGGGGTAGGAGGAAAAACTTTGCTCCACCCTCATAGGCTTGGTACTTGGGGAGGCTGCGAATGAACTTGTTTTTAAAAACAGATTAGCAGGAGAAAAAATATTTAACCCCATGTATAATGTCCATTTTGTGCTACTATAACAGAATATGGACAAAATTATCAATAACAGAAGTTTATTTATTTGGCCCACCATTGTGGAGACTTGGAAGTCCAAGAAAAAAGTACTGGCATGTGGCAGGTTAAGCAGCAAAGTGGGAGGAGCCAGAGTTCCCCAGAATTTATCAGTAATCCTCTCCAGCAATACCTGACCCACTCCCAAGATAGTATCATTAATCCATCATGAGGGCAGAGCTCCTCCCTCTTATGACCTAGATCCCTTTTAAAGATTCCACCTCTCCACGCTGTCAAAGCAAAAACCGAATTTCTATGCAAGTTTTGAAGGGACCCTTCAGACCACAGAACAGGAGTTCACAAAAAATTGATGGGGCATTTAATTGATCAGTAAGTTTAAACTTCTTAAATGTATTACAATCACCATTGCCTAGGAACTGTTTTTGTGATTTTATTTTGCATTTTCTTTTTCTTTTTTTGTCTTTTTGAGACACGGTCTGGCTGTGTAGTTCAGGCTGGCCTTGAGCTCACTTATGTAGCCCAGTCTGGTCTTGAACTCACAATGATCCTCCTGCCTCAGCCCCCAGAGTGCTGGGATTATAGGCATGTGCCACCACACCGGTTTTATTTCACATTTTCCATCCACCATATTTTAACACCTTTCACTAGAAATTTCAACTTTCCTTGCCTTGATATTTACACATTTTTTGCTATCCAGTAAGTACCCTTTACTTACTAAGATGCATATTTGTTTATTTTTATTGTTTTCAGGTTTTCTCCACCAATTTCCTTCTGACAAAGACTCTTTACATGACCACATTTATTGGTATTCCTAGGCCCATCTGTTTTTTTCCTTAGAAAATCCAATTTTAGCAAGGATCCTCAATCAGTTTTTAAAAAATTTTCCACCTTTAATACCTGATCACCCCCAATATCTGCTCAGATCTTTCATCCTCCACCACCCTCCAGAGAGCTAGTTGGTCACCCTGGACTCAGTGAAAATCCTATTAGGGAAGTTTAGTTTAAATCCCCTTTACCACTGATGCTTCCTCTGAATTGTTTATATCCACTGACCCCCACCTTGCTTTTTGAGTATAAATTCCTACTTGCCCATTAATATGGTTTGTATCTAGATGTTCCCCAAAAGCCTCATGTGCTCATAGGTGGGACTTTTCAGAGGTGGCTGGATCATGGGTGTGTGATGCTGGGTTAGGGTGTGTGCATATGGATTACAGGTGTGGTAACTAAATTGGTTTAGTCCAGTTCTGGGGGTGGATAATGGGAAGGTCTATACTGGGTGTGGATGGTACCATCCAATAGGCTGGAAGGCTGGGTGGGGTAAAAGTCCAAAATGCTCATTTCTGGATGCTTCCTGCCTGCCTTGCCATGGACCATTTCTCCTCTACCGGGCCTCTGGAGTCAACAGACTAGGGACTGAATCCTCTACACACTGTGAGCTGAAATTAGTATCTCTTCCTTCTACACTGGGTGTCTGGTATTTTGCCTCAGCAATGAGAAAAATAACCAAGATATCCATGCTGTATGTAGAACTGACCTCAGTCTCCCTCACTATAAGACTATTCCAGTGGTCCTGGAACCTGTCACAATCGTCCTGAGTAAAATCAGACTTGTCATGCTTTAACAAGTGTCATTGAATATTTTTTTCTATAATGCTTGTCAAGATTTACTTGTTTCTCTTGAACAAGACACTTTTGTCTCCTGGTTCTAACAACATTGTTTTTACCTAATGTATCAATTCAGAATTGATGGAGATGTAGATTTTGGGTGGGATGTCTCTCTTCGTTATTTTCTTCAAGATCTAAAACATATTTAATTGAATTAATCATGACACACTCTTCCATACACAGTCTCTTTCTTTCCTTTTAACTTTTTTATAATTTTTACTTAGGGATTTTAAATAATTTAATGAGTTACATTACAAGTAATCTACGTCTACTTAGATTTATTTTTGTATCAAGAATTGAGTGCAGGACCTTGCACTTGCCAGGCAGGGACTGTGCCACTGAGCTATAACCCTGGCCCTCTATTTGCATTCTTTTCCCTGATCTTATATCTCTGCTTTCCTTTAGAGAGAATAGCTGTTCATTATTTTCTTGCCATTTACAATAGAATGTGTGGACTAAAAATAGATAAATGTATATATACTGTGAAATCTAATTTTTCCTCCTTTTAGCTTTATAAAAATGGCATTATAATATGTGTTGTCTTCTTGGCTTTGAAATGTCTATTCTGTATTATATTCTTAAAGTTGATATGTTATTGTCCACAATTCATTTTCCATGTAAAATACTATTCTATTGTGAAAATGTACCATGGTTTATTTATCTATCGCCTAGAAGATGTTATTTACAGATTTTTTATTTTTTGCTCTTTGTACATGTCTCCTGACTCATAGGCACTGATTTCTCTCATCTGTATATAACTACCAGTGAAATGGTAGGAATGTGGGCTAGGAAAATCTTTAAATTTATGTGATAAAGCTAAATTATCTTCCAAAACATCATGAAAATACATCTTAATTTAACAGTGTAGTAAATGTAAGCAGATTAAAATGAATTAGTAAAAGATGAAATATCTCAGCTCCAAGGAGGGAGGAAACCAAGCAAGTAAGTAAATAAAAGAAAAAAAAGAATAAAGGAACAATAAAAATGCATAGAAATCAATTGAGAAAAACAACAAAATATTTCCAAAATTAAAATGTAGTGATTTGAGTAGCTACCTGAGAGATACAGTATCCTAGAAAGACTTGTGGAAGAATTTCCACACCTGTGCATAGGGAACTAGCACAAGAGTGTGACCATGGAGTAAGGGACAAAATGCACTCAGTGTGAGTACTAGAGTTTGATACAACAGAGGCAAAATGGAATATAGAGAGTTTCCTTAAGTGGACAAAGGTTATCTAGCACAAACCTTTAACAAATGTACAATGTAATGGAGACACTCTGGATACATCCTTCACTTTGGGGTCAGGGATAAGCCTCTCTATCACTGGGTCTCTTCTGCTTGGCCTAGTACTGAAGCCTTGGTCAACATAAAAAGATAAGAAGGGAAGAGGGAAAACTCATTATTTGTAAGTGGTATCATCCATCAAAAACAAAACCAGAATCAACCAATTGACCTTAGGAAATAGCAAGAGGATTTAGCAAGGTTGGCAAAAATAAAGCCAATTTATATTCTTCTGTATGAGCAATTACTGAAGGGAAATACAATTGAAGACACTAGAACAATAAAACTAACAAAGGAAGTCCTATCTGGAGAAAATTCTACAATGCTGCCAAAGGACACCACAGACAGGATTAATGTTAAGGTGCTACTTGTTCTGAAACTCATCTCATGCAATTCCAATTAAACTTCCAGAAGGATTTTTTTATGAATGCAGCAAACTGGTTTTAATATTTATGTATTTTAAAAATGAAAGATTATGCATATCTAAAATAATTTTTAAAAGGAAGAACAAAGTGAGAGACTTCCCTTGCAGATATTAAATGTATCACAAAGTGACGTGCTATGCATTGGATAAATGTTCCCAAAAGACCTAGTAACAGCTTGGTCCCTGGCCTGTGGGACTGTTGGGAAGTGATGGAATGGTTGGGAGGTCAAGTCTAGAAGAAAAAAGTCAGCTCACTGAGGGAGTGACTTCAAAGGCAATCTTGAGATGACAGTCCCTTCCTCTTTCTTTGCTTTCTACTTCCTTAAAGTGAGCAGCTTTGTTCCTCTACGTGTTCTCTGCCATGTGGTCCTACTTTGCCATGGGCCCAAAGCAACAGAGCCAACCGACCACATATAGACTGAATCCATGAGCTGTAATAAACCTTTTATCCCTTTAAGTTGATTATCTCAGGAATTTTGTCACAGTGTTAGGAAGCTGCTGAACACACCATGATAGCAATTTTTTAAAAGATAGCATAGCAGCAGAATAGAGAAGTCAGAAACAATGCTTCCATAAATTCAAGTGTAAGCGATGCATTGTCTTGGTCACTTTCTGTTGCTGGGACTCAGTCCCCAACACCAACAAATTAAAAGAGGAGAGGGGTTTTTGGCTCATGTTTTTTTAAAGGTTTCAGTTCATGTTTTTTTAAAGGCCAGCTCCAAGGCAGAAGTGGCATTGAGAAAGGCAGGGTGGCAGGGTCTGGAGGAGGAGAGCCACTCACATCATGGAAGCGAGGAAGTGGAGACGGAAGGGAGGAACTGGGGCAGGAGGGACATGCCCCCTCCCAGGCCACGCCCCCAGGGACCTGTTTCCGCCAACCCCACCCTGCCTCCCAAAGCAAGCTAGCTATACTGCCCTCATAATCCAATCACCAAACACCAGTCTGGTCTTTACTGTCTTGCTTTTTATCAGCATTCTGGTCTTCTGGGCCCAGGCTAGAATCTCCCGTCAGGTTCGGCTTAGAGCATTCTACATAAAGAGAAAAAAAATGACAGGGTAATTTCCATCAAAATTGAAATTAAGGGTTTCTATTGTGGACAGATTAGGAAAAAATATTCAGAATACATAAAGTCTAAAAGGTATATATGTATAGAACAAAGAAATATATGTAAATCAATAAAAGACAGGAAATCCAATAGAAAAATGGAAACAATATGGTGACATTCATAGAAGGGGAAACATGAAAGCCTACTAAGTGTGTGAATAGATGTTCAACTCTACTGTTAGTTCAAGAAACGCAAACTAAATAAGATTAAACTTAGGTAAATTTAGGCATAGATTATACATCACAAACAAAACTTAGATAATCAGAAAATGTAAAGTTATGGTACACAAGTGGGAATGAGAGTCAGTGTGCACTGAGGGTGGGATTGGAGATTGGCTCAACAATTCAGGAGAGGGAACGGTAGCCATCCGCAGGCTCAGAGCTGGCCACTGTAGTCCTGGGTAGAGCCCAAGAAGGACACCCAAGCAGACCCACTTGCTTGGCTTCTCTGTGTGGAGCTTTGCATCATCTTTTAGCAAAGAAGAAGCTACAGGTGTCCAGTCCTGGGGGACCAGGTGAGAAAAAGCTGCTGTGGGAATGTTGTACAGGAGTCAGGGGGAATGTGAGGATGACTTACAAACAGAATTGAATTTTCAAATTGAAGACAGATTATCACTAGCATAATACTTGTTTTGATTTAAATAAATCAAAAACACACTTGTACACAATCAGCAAGGTATTTTTGTAGAATATATATGTATTTGCATATTTATATTTATGGGTTAAGAAAAAAAACCTTATAGGTACCTTCTCCACAGCTGCCTTCATGATACTTGGACCTTCAGAGGCAGCTAAGATTGGACTAGTGTGAGGCCCTTACTTCATCTAGCAATGAGCACCACATCCACGACTGCACCATGGCCTTAGTCAGCAAGGTTGTCTGCATCCACTCTGCCCTCATCCTGCATAACCATGAGGTGACCTACCCAGAAGATAAGACCAGTGCCCTCATTAGAGCAGCTTGTTTGCAAAAGCCCTGGCCATGCCAACATGGGGAACCACATCTGCAGCCCTAACCCTCCCCCTCCCTCTCTGCTGCCCAGCTGAGAAGAAGGGAAGAAAAGAAGAATCTGAGGACAATGTGGCTTTGATCTTTCTAACAAATATCCTTTTGTAACATGTTCAACTGGAGGGAGAAGGGGGGGATCTTACAGTACTGGTGAACAGGAGCATAACTTAGAGCCATTATAGAGAAGGATCTTAGTCTCCCAACCAACTCTGGATTTGAGCCCAGTTACAGATGCAGTGTCCCTGAAATGAAGTGATAGGACACTGCCATAGTTGTGGATGACAAATCTTTTTCCTGAATATTTAACAAGGAAAAGTGTAGTCTTTTACCAGAGCACCTGCGCACTAAGAAAGAGGAACATGCCTATCTTTGGGGGGATTATTAGACACTGAATCTCAGCTGACTCTGATTCTGTGGGACCAGCATACACACTGGTCTGTTTCTCAGGGTGGAAATGAATAGTAGCAATGAAGGAGGAAGATGAAAATGAAGGCTTAGCCTCAATGATCTCAGAACTTGAATTTGTCTCCAATCTCAGTTTGTGATGCTTTCTCCTGTCCCTGGGTGTGTAACTGAAAGACTTGTAATGATATTCTTCAGCTGTGAAGTAAAGGCTGTTGTGGTAGCAAAGTCCATGTAGGAGGCCCCCTGGCAAACTCCTCCTTCCAAAACATTAACCCAAACAAATAGCATGTCTTTAAAGTCAGCATCAAGATCTGAGACACCATCAGAGACTTGATAAATGCAGGGACTGGTAGATAGCTTTTATATCTCACTTAAATTACCCATGTGGCCTTTGAAGAATGACTGCTAATTATCTTAAATGCAAACACATGGGGGGATGGTGCTAAGTTAAAGCAGTTTTATGAATTTGGTCCCTTTCTTCCAGCCTCTGTTTCAAGGGCACAGGGCATGTGTCAGGAATTTCATATTAATGATAAATTTCATGGGAGGATAGAGCAATTCAGCAGAAATAGGACCACTAGTTCTTACTTGATTGGATTTTTTTTGGTAGAAATGACTATTTAAAAAATCCAATCAAGTAAAAACTCACTGACCAGCTATGATACTATATGGACAAAGGAAACAAGAACAGGTAGAGGATAAAGGATAAATATCAACTAGCATGGTGATAAATGCAGAAAAATTACCAGATTATCCAGCATATTCTATGAGTCAGCTTTCTATCACTGTGACACAGTACCTGAGATAACCCACTTATAAGGAAGAAAGGGTATTTTATGGCCCAAGATTTCAGAGATTTCCTTTAATGGTCACTTGATCTCTTGCTTTGGGTCCATGATGAGACAAACCATCATGGCAAGAAGTGTGCGGTGGTAGCAAGAAGAAAAGAGAAGAGAAAAAGGGACAGAGGTCCCTATGTTCCTTTCAAGAGCACGCCTCCAATGACCTCACCTCCTTCTGCCAGTCCCCATCTCCTAAAGGTTCCAGCCTTTCCCACTAGCACCATAGGCCGATGGGTCCAACTTTCAGGACACAGTCTTAGGGAATATTTAAGATTTCAACCATAACATCACCAGCTGAGTATCCCTCACCCGAAATGCTTGGGGCCAGAAATTCCAGATCTCTGGTATTTTTCTCTTGAGAGTACTGCAGATTAAATCTAGCCAATTTGAATGGGAGCATCTGTCGGCTCTCTATCTTAATAACTGTGGCTGATTCAAATATTAGAAAATGTTCCCTACATATATTGCTTTATAAAATCATACAGGATAAAATTATTCTCTTTTTTTTTTTTTTTTTTTTTTTTGCCTTTTAGAGGTAGGATTTCACTATGCAGTTTGGGCTGGCCTTGAATTCATGAAGAAGCCCAGGCTGACCTCAAATTCACAGCAACCTTCTGCCTTAGCCCCCCAAGGTTTGGGATCACGGGCACCACCACACCCAGCCCATCCATCCATTTTTGATAAAGGAATGTTAGCATAAAGAGTCAGAGTAAAGGAGACAAGAAACTGAATGATTAATCTCCAGTCGCTGTGATCAGAAGGGTGGGCTGCTCATCTGAAGCAGTTCTCGCTTCCATTCCAAACAGAAGGTACAGCCAAACAATTCAGGCACATGTTAGCTCTTCTTGGTATCCAGGAATTCTCATTTTAAAATCATATTTCAGATTATTCAGAACTGTTCAATTTTGTGTAATGACAGAGAAATTTCTTAACTGGTCAGCACAAATGAGCTATATTGTGTAACTTCTCCTCAACCAAACCACAAACAAGTATAACATAGTCATATTCTTATGAGGGACCAACCGACAACATTGCCTTCATAGTTGGGGTGCCTGAAAAAAGAGTGCCTTTTTCAAAAATGTAGCTTTACGTATTTTCTTGTATAGAACATCTCTTTCTGTAAGTTACAAAAATCATAAATGTCATTTATTTAGTGCTTATTATGCACCAGATGTTGTACGGCTTTACCTAGGTTATCTTACGTATTCTTCACAAAATCCTGTGGAAAAGATATTATTGTCATTATCTCGTTTTTTTTTTTTTTTTCTTTTGCGGTACTGGCGATCAAACTCAGGACCCTGCGCTTGCTAGGCAAGTGCTTATTCCACTGAGCTATATCCCCAGCCCCTTTTATCTCGTTTTTATAGGTGAGGAAAATAAGACTTAAAGAGTCAGTTGCATGGCACATCTGTCAATACACCAAGGTTCTTTTTGAACACACACATTTGACTCCAGAATCAGTACCTCTATTTATTTTCTTTCTTAGTAAAGTATCTCTCCCCATAACTATTGATATTTCTGAAAAATGAGGCCTGAGTCAGATGTAGTATCACATGCCTGTAGTCCCTGCACTTGCTAGGCTGAGGCAGGAGGATCGCTGCAAGTTCAAAGCCAGCCAGCCTGAATTACATAGTGATACCTTATCCCAAAAAAATTTTAAAAAGAATTAAAAAGAGATAAGGCCTAGCAGCATTTGACCGCATTTGCTCTTTTTAATTTTTTCACTTACTCTAACTACTTTCTTTAAAACCACTTGTCCCAAAATGAGTATCTTAGAATGAAGACATTTCCTACTGCGGAGGTTTATAGACTGTGCCCAGGATTCCTGTATATATCCCTAACTTCTAACTGGTGGTCTCTGTCTTGAATGTCACTTTCATCTCATAGTTGTTCAGTTTAATGGGTATTTCATCTCCATTCTCAATGTTTTTGTTTTTGTTTTTTTCTGGTATCAGGCATCAATCTCACAGCATTACACTTGCCCCCAGCAGGCACTGTGTCACTGAGCTACATCCCTGGCCCTCCTGGGTGTCTTTAAATCTGGAAATAAGGACATATACAGTCTTAACTAGATACTGTATGATGCCATGTATAGGACTCGGTTTCTTTGCACTAGCCCCCCAAAAGCTGCTTTCCTGTTCTCCTATGTGTGCCTGTGGACGTTTTTTCAGAGACCAGAAGGAAACAAGGAAATGAGTTAAACAGATCTCTAGGAAGGGTGAATCAAACAGAGGAAACAAAATATAAATGTGTGCCTCAGACTGCAGCACTCCAGAAACCTGAGGAAGGCCTTTAAACATGGCAGAGTGAGTGAAGAAAAGACCAACCCAAGACAGGTCAGAGCAGGGCCAGCCCCACGGACCTGGCTCCCAGGGCCCTGTGTTTACAAGGGGACTGCACTTTCTCTAATGCTCAGTCACCGGCAACCTGAAACATGCTGGCAACAGAGGACTCACGTTCTCATTTGCACTGGGCATTGCAAAGCACAGTAGCTCCCTTTTATCTGTGGCTTTGCTTTCCTCAGATTCACCGACAGCTTATCAACAGTGCTTGAAAACATGAAGTGGAAAATTCTAGAAATAAACAGTTCATAAGTTTTCAGCGGTTCAGCATTCTGAGAAGCATGACAGAGTGATTCAATGTCTTACTCTGTTCTGAATCATCACTTGGAGCCCGCTATTCACGTCATATACACTATCTAGACATCATTTAGTAGTTCCCTTGGTTTCTGCTAAGCCAATTGTTGCAACATCACAGTGCTTTTGTTCAAGTCACTCATACTACATTTTATCAGTAATGGTCCCAAAGCATAAGAATAGTTATACTGGGAACTGGGATATGGTATAGAAAAATAAATTACTTCATTTAATAATCTGTAGTAAGTACATAGGTATGAGGAAAAGTTAGAGTTCATTGCTATCTGTGATGTTAGACACCCAGAATGTAATCCTCATGAGAGGGAACTGCTCTGTGTAACTGGTTCTGGGTCAGAACACTAACAAGGAGCCCATTGCTGTAGAGGTCTTTAGTCATTGCACGGGTTTTACTTTAGTTCTGAATTAGAGGAGAAGCCATTGAAAGATTCTTAACAGTAGAATAGCAAGATATGATTGAAAATGAAAGTGGAAACTTGGAGACCAGCTGGTGGTTTTATCCATGATGGTAGTAGTAGAAGCAGAGAGAGAAATGGTCCCGTTCGGGGCACATTTTGAAGGTAAAGCCAAAAACATAAACTAATGCATGGGAGGTAGGGTGTGAAAATGATAGGCAAGAGAGTCCATTTTCTGTTTTTAACTCCATATTAAGAGAAGTCACTTAAAGTTCACTTAAGCTGTAGTTCACCCATCATATTAGTTAGTTATCAACTCAGAGCAGAGTCATAAAATGGATCAAACAGGACAAATTTGGCAGTGGGCTAAAAGTTAAACTGCAATGGTCATTTCGAATTTGGCTGTCTGACCTTCTGGGAAAAGTAAACTTTGTGATAACTGTGTGACATTCTAGTAAGATTCCCAAAAATGAGGTAATGGCTACTATAGAAACCTAAAATGTACTTAAACTGAAAGTGAGACCCAGATTGGCGTGGACATCTTCTCTGGCTCCTGGTTAGAGACTGTCCGTCAGCCTGCTCAAATAGAGCTTTGTTCATTCATGCCTTTTCAGTTTTCTTGTGCATGCCTTTCTCGATGAACTCTCTTGCCATATGGAGAGGAAGAGAGAACTCAACAATGACTCAGTTCTATAGCTGGGTGTTTGGAAGAGGGGAGGAGGACTATTGGAGACTCAATCGGGGGGGGGTTTGGAATTAAGTTTGAGATGCTCTGTTGACACTCCCGTGGAGGTGTTAAGTAGGCAGGTAGATACGCAAGTTCAGGGGTGCGGGAAAGGTTCAGGTTAGAAATATAAACATTTAGAGGTGGAGAAGATGAAGAGGAACCAGAGAAGGAGAATGGATATCCAGCAAGGCAGAAGGAGAACCAAAGGAAGGAGTATCCTGAGATAGAGAGAAGACAACAGAAGGGAGACTTGTGTCCATTGGCCTATGTAGATATTACTGGTAAGCAGCTGGAGAACTGTCTCACCCTTGGGTCTGGCAAGATGATGACTTTTAAAAAAGTTTTCACGGAAGTATCAGGGTCTTTCTCCTTGTCATTGAAATGTGAAACTTCAAGTATGCAGCTCTCTATTTACCCTCATGCCAACAGTTAGCTATAAGCATAAATCATCCTTTGAGCGTATCCATCTTCTTTAATTTTTAAAAATTTTATCGAATCTAGCTTTTACCAATAACATCAGGACTGGATTACTGAGAATAAGCTGTCTCCTGGTGTGTTCCCACTAGCGACCCATCCTGACTTGTCACCCTGAAACAAATCGTTGCTCAGAAATCTCCCAGCCTCTTTGGCTTTTATCAGAACATACAGACACCAGGCTTGTTCTACCCTCTTCCCCAAACCAGCACAAACATGCCCTGTCTATGACATACCTCCATGTACCTGTCAACTGCAAAAGTTTGCTTAAGCATCACAGAAAAGAACCCACAAGGACAATCTCCACTTAGAATTATTCCAGGAGTTCTCTTCTATATTTCATAATTTGTGGGACTGATTCAGTCTCTTCTGATCTAAAGCAAGTATGAGAGATACAGAAATAATGACTGATTAAGTTGGGCAAAGGACTAATGCCTTCCAAAATTTGCACAGCTAGAAGAACAGTTAGAGTGAAATTGAGTTTTAAAAATTGGTTTAATAAATGCTAGCAAGGACACGAAGCAATGGGTTCTGTCGTTTACTGCTGGTGGGACGCAAAATGATTCCACCACTAAGGAAAATGGTGCCGCAGTTCCTTACAATGTTAAATAGCTACTTAATATATTACACAGTGGGCCCATTTCTGAGTGTTTACTCTGGAATGACTAAAATGTATGCATGCATGCACACGTGCACACAGCATCAGTGAACATACGGGATATACTCTGGAATGACTGAAATGTATGCACGCATGCGCAAGCACATACCGCCTCAGTGAACGTACGGGATAGCTTTACTCACAATCTCCCAAATCTGAAAACAACCCAAGTGACTGAGCCCAGTGGTGAACAGATCAATAAGTATGCATTTTGGACATGCATAAAATGGAATCCTGCTGTAAATAAAAAGAACAAATGCTTGGTGTGGGCCACAGTGTGGATGAATCTCAAAAGTAATGTAGTACGTGAAGAGAAAGCCAGAGTTTGCCAGGGGTTGGAGGAGGGTGGAGGGTGTGACTACAAATGACCATGAGAGAACTTTAGGCAATGATGGAAAACACTGCAACTTGATTACGGTGATGGTTGCGTGAGTGAATAGGTTGTCAAAGCTCCAAAAGTGTTTGCCTGAAAGTCCCGAATTATACCGCATGGAAATGACGCTTTGATAAGCCTGACTTAAGGAAGTGCCGTGAGTGCAAGTACTTTGTTTTATTCACTGCTTTTTCCTAGTATGTGAAACTGTAAGCGGCATATAGTAAGAATTTATTTTTTGGTTTTCTAAGGTTTTTCTGAGGCAGGGTCTCCCTGTGTAGTTCAGGCTGGCTTTGAACTCACTATTTAGCACAAGCTGACCTCAAACTCACAGTGATCCTTCTGTCTCAGCCTCCTGAGTGCTGGGATTACAGGTGTGTGCCACCACGCCTGGCAGTAAATATTTGTTGAGAGGAAAAAAGAGAGGGAACAGAGAAGGCGAGGAAGAAGTGCGGAATGAGAGAGGAAGGGAGGGGGGGCAGGAAGGAGGGAGAGAGGGAAGGAGGGAAAGAGAAAGAAAGAGAGGAAAGAAAAGAGGAGAGGAAGAAAAATCTAATTCTGGATTTTAGTCTGAACATTCTTTATATTACCTAGTGCATAAATTCTAGAACTAGTACAGTATGTAGCACATCTATATGAAACTCCACAATTTATATATTAAACATGTGACTTCAACTTTATTGAAAGCTTTATTTCCTATTTTTTTCGTAGTCTGGAATAGAGAGTAAACGTAATGTCTTGAAATTCATGGACCACACAGTCTTTTTTCCAATTTCTAAAATGCAAATAAAGATTATCAAGACTATATACACCTCTTGTGAGATAATCCGATTGTAAAACAAAAGAGGAGAACACACTGTACAATACGTTTTCTAATGGACTGGGAATCTACAAGAACACAGGGCAAGTTTATTTCTGCATATAACCAGAAATCTTTATTGAAATTGCTTAAGATGGGGACTCAAAACCAGTCATTGAGAGATCTATTTCTCAATATGGAATCATCAAAATTAATCTTTATAAGTTCCAGGAAATTCAAGTTGCGACAATTGCCTTTGAAGAACCAGTCTGTTCAGTGCCAAACTTCTGCTGCATTAGGCTAAAGTGAAAAAGTAGGCTCTGTATTGTCCGTGGCAGAGTGTAGGCAGCGCCCCTCAATTAGTAGTGGCAAGCTTTAAGGGTGGCTGCAGCCAAGCACAACTGAGATAACGAGGGAGTGAACATGCCAAAGAAAGTCAGCGGTTTAGCGCTCAAAATACTAACAGGCAAGATTGGTATTGGAACCTTCCAAGATTTGGAGGGCTATGTCGCTGCAGATGAAGGGTTTGGTTAAAATGAGGCTCCCTCTTGGGCTTTGCTTCTCTACCATGTGTTGGACCTTTTAGAATGTCTGAAGGCCCAATTTTAGAATCACTTACGACTACCAGCCTCAGTTCTCAATGTCCACGGTAGGTTGTCATGGTGAGGTTTCCCCTGCTGCATCCCCTGGGAGTTACTTATCTGCCTCTTAAACTAGCCCTTTCCTTTAATCTCGGTGGAGATGGCAACCCTACCTTTCTGAGAATGGCAGCAAGCAATAATACGTATGTGTAAATTATGAGTAATGAATGCTTCAATAAGATAGAAGAAATGATCTCTTTTTAACAGTAAAAAATACCCCCCCAAAGGTAAATTTTAGAAAATACTCGCTCTTGCTTGAAGGCTGAGTGGATTTTCACTAAACCAGAAATCTTTGTTAGTGATTTGAGAATGTATTAGTAGTGCTGCTAAGGAGGCCACAGGAAGGCCATTTTTTATGTTGTTACTATAGCTTAGGAAATACTTGCCTGTCTTATCTAAAAATGTTCATATACTCTGACAAGTAATTTTATGTCTAGATGCCTACCTAGTAAATAACCAGTAGTACAAGAAAATATTTATGTATTAACATGGGGACCACCAGATTACTTCTTTGACAAAGGACTGGAAGCAATCAAAATAAAGGAAATAGGCAAGCACATGGTGGGTCATTTATAAAATCACAATATCTCACCTTTAAAAATGATGTTTATAAAAAATTTTATCAAAAAAGAAAGTGCTAAAATATGATGTTAAGCCAGAATAACACTGAATTCAAAATAGAGCACCCAGTTTATTTTAGCTATGCAAATTTTTAAACAATCCATCTAAAAGAGATTGGCAAGAAATAGCCAAAATTTTTAATAATAGCTCTTCATAAGTGATAAGATTAAGCATACTAACTTTCTGGGTTTTTTAGGCCTCTGGAGCTTCTAAGCTGTCTACATGAGAATGAATTGAAAACAATTATCAAAAAACAAGTTTAAAAATTATTAAGCCAGGTGTGATTTTGTGCACCTATAATTCCAGGACTCTGGGAGCATGAGACAGGAGGAGAGCAAGTACCAGCTCACCCTTGGCAACTCAGAGAGATCTTGTCTCAAGAGTAAAAAACACCAAAGACGGACAGGGATGCAGCTCAAGGTTCAAGTCCTAGGACAGCCAAAGAAATAAAAAAGGTAGATAGATGATAGATAGATAGGTGATAGATATTGGTATCAAAAGAATCTAGACACAAAGGAGTACATACAACTACAATTCTACTTATATGTTACAAAAACAAGCAAAGCCCCTCTCTGTTTTGGAAGCGAGGACAGGGCTTCCCTTGTGCTGGAGGCAAAGAATCACCGGCAGCATGAGGGGAGTGTGAGGATGCTTAAGTACCTTTGCTTGTCAAAAACAAATAACTACATTCACTTACAACACATGCACTTCTCTTTCTTCTGTAACTGGCTAGGAGTTATTTTAAGGAAAAGCATTGTAGTGCTCTCCCCAGGAAGAAAGAACACTGGACACTTTAAAGATGCTAGAAGTCTTCATAAAACTATTCCCAAACATAACATCTATTTTCTTGGCAGAGAATGCCACCACAGCAAGCAACTATTTAAAAAATAACAAGCTCGGGTCTTAATACTAACTAGTCTTCCAGAATCTCTAGATAATACTGAATAACCATGAAGGAATAGATAGGCTGGCGATAAAATGTTCGGGAAACATAACCTCACCATAAAAAGATTAAGCTATAAGCATGACTCATCTAGGTGTTTCCACAAGTGGGAAATGCACACTGCTTCCTCCTGTTGAGGTAAGGACAACTTTCATAAGCCTTTCCTGCAACTGGATGGAGTGAGAGAATCAGAACCATCAGCAGAAAAAGAAATGTTTGAGCCCTTGCTGAACCTTGTCCATCTAGAGGTCACTTGTGAATGTCAGTGGCAAAGGGCATTCTGCAGTAGAATAGTTAACCAGGTAGAAGGAGGCAGTGAACACCCTGGCAGAGAACGCAAACTGCAAAGCTGAGAAACAAAAATATGAATCTTTAAAAATTTTTATAGAATATTTTTTGGTTGACACAGTAATTGCACATATTTATGAGACTACAGTATGATGTTTTGATTCATGTACATACTGGGCAGTGACCAACTCAGGGTAATTAGCATATTTATCTTTAGTAAAAAGTTATTAAAATTGATAGGAAATGTAATAAATAAGACATGTAATAGGAAAATATCCACCAAAGGGGAGAAGGAAAAAAAAAAAAACTTCAAGCTCTTTTCCTTTATCTACCTGTTTTTACTATCAAGAAACACAGTCCTCATCCTGAAAAGCCCCCAGATATAATTTTTTGCTTCTTTAACCTCGGAACAGTGACTCGTGTATATTACCCAGCTGACCGTTATTCTGTCCCCAAGTCCCAATAAATGCCTTTTTTTCTACCTTTGATAGAAAGCCAACCAAAAACTACATTTGTTCTTAGTCACAAAGCTGAGAAGGGATTACGAATTTGAAGAAACAAACTTTCTTTGAGAAGTCACAGCCAAGGGGATTTTCCTGAGGAAATTTGGCAGGAAATGCATGAGAACAGAGAGTCCTGGTCAAAGCTCCAGGCTGCAAGATAAATCGGTCACATCACCTGGCTCGGGGCTTTGGGACCTGCCTCTCTATAACCAAAGTGATACTCGCAGAATGATGAACACCGGTGTTAAGAATCAAATAGTATTTCCCAAGGGCTTCCTATTACTTTATCAGAAGTCAGTATTGATAAATAGCCCATAGGGTCAAGCCAGCTGCAATGTGAGAAATCAGAAAGAAGTACTCAGTTCGTGGACCAGAGTGCCAACCAGGTTGTGTCCAATGTCATTCCCTACATGTACATGAGCAAAAATGAAAGCCATGCAGCGACTTCTTTAACCATGTGCACAAAACAGAAAACAATGAGATAATATTTTCCAGTGACCCCCCTGAGAGGGCCTCATAACCTCCCAGCAAATTGTCTATTTTTATCTAAGTCAACATACTCAGAGATTAAAAGCTACCAGGAATATTTTTAAAAATTCAAACTTATTATAGTAGCAGATACATTGCCAAAAACGATGGGATAAGCGTGTTCAAAGTACAGGTAAGTATTTTGAGGGGGCCTAATAGCAATATGTCTTTTACTGTAAAAAATATATTTTCATTTAAACACTGTGTTTAAGCCAGGCATGGCAGTGCATGCTTGTAATTCTACCAGTCAGGAGGCTGGGTTACACTGTGAGTTCACTGTCAGTTGGGACTACATAGTGAGTTCAAGTCCAGCCTGAACTACATAGCGAAACCCTTCTTATCTTGAAAGAAAATCAACAAACCATCCTGAGCACGCTGAACACATAATTTCAAAGCTTCTTAGTGATGCAAAGGAAAGCCAGGCAGATGAGGTTTAGCAGGGTAGAGTCATTGTCGATATTAAGCATAATCTAGAGGCAGAAATACTCTATCCATTCCTTGATGGTCGCAACTGGCCAGATAATTCATTGACATCTTAGAGATGGAGCAACAGGACAGTGACTAAACAGATTAACCAAAGAAAAATATATGCATTGATTTATAGGTTTACACAGCCCAGGAGCCCTCGAAGGAAATAAAGACTAAAAGAAGTAGCAGTA
The DNA here is from genome assembly GCA_004027595.1 of Dinomys branickii. NCBI lineage: Eukaryota > Metazoa > Chordata > Mammalia > Rodentia > Dinomyidae > Dinomys > Dinomys branickii. The sequence goes on along the minus strand of PVLD010005828.1, from coordinate 78,002 downwards.
GTCAGCTACCTTCATACCACTATACGGAACAAAAACTCATTGTGAAGAGGCGACGAATTATGTGAGGGGGCTTGAACAGTAAATTATTTTAACAAGTTCACTACAGAATTCTCTAAATTTTGAGTTCTTGTCTTTGAGAATCAAGATGTCGATAGGGAAGGTGTCTTTTAAAGGGAATTTCACCTTCTGCTTTTATGAAACAGCAGACAGAGCAAAGTGATCGTTTTGTACTTGCTATTTTTTTCAGTATCTTTAACCTCAACTGTTAAGATGCTGGAATAGCATGTTTTAATCCCTTCAAAAGCAATAACATATTGGTGGTGGGAGATCTGACCATATGAGCAGGTGATGGAGTTGAGGTGGAAATGAATGTCGGGTGAGATGCCTAGAAGGCTGCAAGCGGGTCCACGACCAACAGTCACCATAGATACATAGAGAGAAGGAAAGAAATGAAGGGCATCACTTTCTAGGACAGTGGACTTTAATGCAAGGCATGAGTGTAACTTAAGGTTTTCTATAATCACATTAGATTAGGTATTAAAAAGGCATAAAGTGCCTGGGCCTGGTGGCATACCCTAGTAATTTCAGGACTCTGAGAGGCTGAGGCAGGGAGATCACAAGTTTGACGCCACCCTGGGCAACTTAATGACTTACCAAAACTTAGCAAAATTTTAAAAAAAAATATTTTACAAGGGCTGGGGAATCAGCCCTTGTAAGATTCTGGGTTCAGTCCCCAATATTGAAAAAATGTACAGAAAGGGTGAGATTAATTCGGGTAATAAATTTTATTTATTTCAATGTACTAAAAATTGGTCATTTAACATGTAATCAGTAAAATAAAATATTAAGGAAATGCTCTACTTTTAGTCCAAAAACTAGTTATGTGCTTCACATTAACAGTATCTTCTCATTTTTCTTTCTTTTGCAGTACTGGGGATTGAACCCGAGGCCTCAGCACCTGGTAGGCAAGTGCTCTGCCAGTGAGCTACATCCCCAGCCCTTTCTACTTGCGGTAGCCACATCATAAGTGCTATTGGCCACAGACGAGTAGAGTTCCAAAGCCTTTCACTTGGAGAGAAGAGTCCATTCTTGTAAATTTGACCTACATCGATGTTTACAGGGTGTGTTCTGATTGAAAACCACAGGTATAGCTGACCAGACCCCCCAGAAACTCTTTAATACTGACACATTAACACACACATCTCAAACCACAGTGTTGAAAAAACAAATCTTCTGAAGTGATAATGAAGTACTAATTAGAACTGAGCACCTTCTAAAAAGGAAACTCACTGCTATCATTATTTAAGCTTCTGCACTCAATTGAAAACCTCTCTAATTTTTTTTTGACAAAGGAAATACAACCAGTTTCTACCGTCCAAAGATTCAAATTTCCATAATTTCATTCCCTTTTCTTGAAATAAATGTGAAAACAACAAGTTTAATATAATCATCAGTTACAACAACCATTTTGTAATAAGACTACTAAGTAACAAATCATTTGAAGGCAATGATAAGAGACAAGAACTGTTTGTTTCTTACCTGTTTCTCGGGAAGTTGGGCACAGCCCACAATGGCTTTGGGATGGGTGTTCTGTCCTCACTCTCACCCAATGCAACCTTGTGCTCCTGGATTATAAGGCAGGACCAGGACACACCTCACCTCCCTTCCTAAACTTTTTCAATAATTCATCATCCTGTAGGTCCCAGATTTTGAGTCTTCCTAAGGCACCAGGCGTTGGATGTATGTAAAAGCTATACTGCATACCAGTCAACTCTGTGGCTAGGAAGTCCAGCCTTCTCTTCAGCCACCACACCTGCTTCTGGAAGGTTGGCCTGTGTCAGCCCCTCCCTCCTTCCTCAGCTCACTCAGAGATAAGGCCCTGGAAGCTGCAGTGAGAAATCCAGGAGGAGAATTTCTTCCAGTAGACACCCTTCAACCTTGGGCTGCGACTTGAGCTGTTCCTAGAAGCTTTAGGCTTGAACCGCAACATCCACATGTGCCCGGGTCTCCAGCCCGCTGGTCTAGCCTGCAGATTTTTTGACTTACCAGCCACCATTATGCATCGCAATTCCTCAAAATGAGAGGGAGAGGGGGAGAGACGAAGAGAGAGAGAGAGGGAGAGGAAAAGGGAGAGAGAGAGAGAGGGAGAGAGAGAGAATGTTTATTGGTTCTATCGTTCTGTTTTGTTTTTCTGGAGAAGCCTGATTGGTACAGCCATGTCTGATATATCACAAGTTTAGTTGGTGATTTAGCAGACTGCACTGCCAGTTACCACACTGACCACACCTAGGAGAGTTTGAGGACCCCCTCTGAACACTTAGGTTGGCTCTGACCACATCCGTCCCACCACACAGCCCTCATGAAATTGGGAGAGAGCAAACCCCACCTTCACACTAGGGGTATCAGTGATTTCACAGCTTTATGCTCTGTGCACAGGCACTAGTTGGAAACACCCTGCTTAAATTTGTGGAAAATACCCTTTCTCTGCAACTAAGTGGGAAGGAGGAGTCTCGTGGCTCTTGTGCTTCTGCAATCCACCTTGTGACCTTGAGGGAAGTCAGCCTTGAGAAGAGGAAGGACTGGACAAGACAAACACAGAAAAGTAGAGTTGCATGAACCAGACCCAAAACGAACCCCACTTTCAGAATGTGTATTTCTGTGACCCAGTGGACCCTCACTCCTAGATGGTAGGGCCTGGTCTCACTGAAGGTCTTGGGGGCTTGTTCCCACTGCTGGTGGGTCTGACTTGATATCTTCAATGTGCTCTCTGCTTTGCCTCCCTCTAGCACTGCTGCGTTTACCCAGTCTTTCAGTAATTCTCCATGGTGAGTGCCTGGTCCTGAAACAATCTTCTCATTTGCCCTCTTGATTTTCAACAGAACTGGAGCACTGCCCAACACACTTGCCACTTGATAGCACCCCTGAAATCCTGTGTTCTCTATCGATGGGAAAATAGCATCTGACTTCCTGAACATCTGCATCAAACAAGAGAGCGGCACCCTTCCACCCACCTCTTCCAGTTCCTGCCAGAGTCCTGTTATTTACCTAGGAGTATGCCTGATGATTCTTGAACTAGAGATGCTGCTTGGTCAAACATTGTTTTTCTACCTTCTGAAAAATTTCTTATCTACCTCAAAGTCCATATTTGCAATTCAGTTTTCCTCAGCTACACCCCTTAACCTGTTTATTTTCCCAGCTAAGGATCCAGCACACTCTGATAGCTCTTATTTACCAAACTTGTGATACTACTGCTTCTGCCTCAAGACCAGGGCCATCATGTGATCAGTGTCACAGCTCATCTTTTCAGCTGCTATATTACTGGCATATAGGAGTCAGTATGTTTCCCTTGGGGAGGGGGGTGAAGGTGGCCTGTGTGGAGAAGAAAGAATGCAATACAGTTTGGGCCATCTTGGCCACCAACAAAATGGCAGCCTACACCAGCTTCCTTTCAACTGAACACTTCCACATATGTATTTGAAGAAACTTAATCACTTGCCAGTACCCTAGGGGAGCTTGGGAAATATAGTGCTTGTTCACTTTAATTCTACATTAAGCAAGCAAAATCTAAGGAAACATTACACTGTGAGGAGCTGTCCAAATATACTGAAAGGAAGTTGTTAGGCCATGGATGAAAATGCTTTTTACAGCCTTTATTTAAGTGCACAGACACCTGGGATGGGAGGAAGACGGATCGATAGAAAGTTGAGCTCAGCTTCTCACTTTACTATAACCAGCTACTCGTCCTCGGGAACAGTCCTGCCTGGTACGCAGCACCACCCTGCATCATCCTGTAGCTGCTCTCACAGTGACTTTCTCTCACAGGCCAACTGCTCCTCCACACTAGGCCTCCCATCAGTTTTCATGTTCTAGACTCCCAAGGGCAGGCAAGGTCCAAGGTCATTTTAAAAGGCACCTAGTCTCATTTTGATCAAGAGATACAGGTCCAAACCTATTTAGGGTTCCCGACTATTTCACAAGAGTTAAGAAGTCCCAGTAGTCCATGACCATCACCAGGTATGTGTATTCTTTGCACTGTAAGGGATTCTAGCAGGTGATTTTGCAGAAAACCACAAGTCAGAGTCTCAGGTTCAACTGCATGAAATAACCAGAGTTAAAGTCAAGCGTGCCAAAATAGAGCAGGTGTGGACACAGAGCTGGAGAACAAGGAGAACATCTGAGGAGATGATGCTGAGTGAAGAGAAACACTACCTGTGATTATTCAGGACTATCACCCCGGCTGCTACTCAACTCTTACACGCATGCAGACGCTTGCATCTACTCAAATGAAGCGAGGATGACCGTGCTCTCCCTTTCACGGGTGAGAGGCCTGGCTCCCGGGGAGACATTATACTGTGCCCAAGACCCCAAAGCTAGTAAGTGATGAGGCTGGGATTGAAGCCTGACTGTCTGGTCTCCCCACTCTTACTGAATTCCTCTGGAGAAGGGGGAAGAAGGGAAGGAAATTCTGTTCTTTGACTTCTGCTGATGACACACTGAAAATTTTGCTTCCCCGACGTCTATATTTTTACCACATTTATATCCTAAGTACTGCTCTTCTTTTAATGTAGGTTTTTTAATGCTTATATCCTCACCTAACTCTCAGTTAAACCACTCCTCTCTCTTTTTGCGTAAAAGAAGTACTGGTTTCCTTGTCTGTCTGTCTATCTATCTATCTATCTATCTGGGACTGTTTGTTGGTTTGTTTGTTTTGTGAGACAGGGTCTTGCTATGTGGCCCAGTCTGGTCTCTGACTCCTGAGCTCAAGCAATCTTCCTGCTTCAGCCTTCTGAGTAGCTGGGACTACAGGCATGTGCCAGCACACCCAGATCAGTGTGTGTTGATTTTTAATAAGCAAGCTCTTTTTATAGACTTCTGCCAGACTGTTGATATATCCACTCTAAAGTGAATAACTAAGGAATGGGGTAGAGGCACAAAACTCATGGGATAGGCAAGTGTAGGGAGAAGAAAAGGCAAAACAAGAAACTCAAAAACAGATGGTGATTTATCATGTGCAGTAACTCAAAGAAGTAAACTTGCTTTTCAAAACTGCAGTCATGGATTACTAGTCTATGGGGAATACAGACAGCTAAACATCTCTTTTCTCTAGCACTATTTGGTGGTTGCTAGGAGCCCAATGTAAGGGTAGAAACTGATTTCAAGATTAAGTTCAAAGTTATTATGAAGAATTTCTTCACCAGTTGCCACCCCACTGGAGGAATAAAATATTTTTCCACTGTACCAGACCTGCTACACCCTTGTACTACAAGATAAATAAAGCGACAAGGCACTTTGTAGTGTATAAATTACTCTCTCTCTCTATGTCTCTCTCTATGTGTGTCTCTCTCTGTCTCTGTCTCTGTCTCTCTCTCCTTCTCCCTGCCCCTCCCTCTTCCTCCCTCTCAATCTCACTCTTTCTAAGTTCTCTTTAAATGACTGGGAGAGGAAGAGTGAGGAATCTAGCACATAACGACACATAGCTAATGTTTACCTATTTGTCAGGCAAAAGACTAAGCATTTTTCACAATTATCTCCTTTAACCTTCACAGTATCCTGTATGGGACCCATTATCCTATCTCCACTTTATAAGACACAGAGCGGTCACAGAAATCAGCTTTCTCATTGCTGGGAGGAAACCCCTGACCCATAATTTAAAGGAGAAGAGATTTACTTGACTTATGGTTTCAGGAATTTCAGTAAATGGGTTTAATTCCAAAGCAGACAGATCATGGCAGAAGAACATGGTACAGGACTGCTACTCAATGCCTTAAGGCCAGAGGCAGAGCAGGGGAAGAAGAGCACAGTGGCCAGGGACCAGATGGACATAGCAAGGCCAATCCTTCATGATCTACCCATACATACACACAGAAATGGGCTTCATTAATCCCCTAGGCAACTTCCAAGTCAATCAAATTGAAATAAGGAAGCTTAGCTGTCACATTAAGTGATCTGCCCAAGGTCACATGACTAATAAACAGCTGAGCGGTTCTAAGTCCCAGGGCTGCAGCTTCAGCGACTTCCTGATTAATCACAGCACGCCACTGCCTCCCTCCCAAAATATCTAGCCAGCTAAACAAAAGCCCTCCTCGGTCTCACTCCTAACCTACAGCTACCTCTGTGACAGTCAACACATACTCCCAGATGATAAGATCCCACATGTAAATAACACTGTTCTCACCATAATTTGGAGTAGTGAGAGATTACTTTTTCATTCTCTTTTCACTTCTAGTCCCAAAATTCATATTATAAATTCTCTGTTTACACAAGCTTAGTATATTTTAATTCTCTTTGAAAGATCTAGGTGTTACCACATAGACGCACATTCTTTGATCAAAGTACTGATTACAAATTTTCTCACACCTTAAAAAAATTTCTCACCCATTGTCATGTTCCTGCCTGAGGAACCCATAAAAGAGGTCAATCCCCTAAAAGCACACAAATTTATTTAATCAACTTTTAAATGACATAGAGCCTTCATAAGAAAATAAAAACCCAAAGAAACAGAGAAACCTATGAGGTTTTATGGCAAGTTTGTTGAAGAAAAGAAACAGAGGAGAAATATTGAGGTAAGACAGAAGAAATATAGACCAATAGAAAGGAGAGGTAAGTCATAGTTTTACATTTTTAATTTTGAGAAAAACAACAGCTTCAAGACGTAATCAAAGTTGCCCAAGTTCACAAAGTGCTCTTCACCCCAGGCCTGTTGTTTTCTTCTTGTTTCCTGGCTATGCACCCAACCCCTAAAGACCTAAAAGTCTTAAATATACAATAAATCTATAAAGTGGGCCTGTGTTTTTCTTCTGACACTATCCACCTATAAATTCTAGAGAGCTTCACCCTCAAAGAAACAACACTATTAATGGGGTATATCTCTAAATTTCAACACGCACAAACTGTAACTTAGTTGATAAGCTCGGTTTTTAGTCTGATCTATGAGTCACCTCACAAACACTATGTAAATGATAAATAACTGAAAGAACAAACATCCTAGATCTCCTGTCTTGAGCGTACCATGTAACACCAAGACCACGTAAATACTGTCAACCTCAGACCACAATGTACTCACTCCTTCTAGCACCCACACTTTTTCTCTTCCAATGGGTACTTTTTTGGTTCTGCCTAATAAGTTTGTCTGGGTCACTCTCTCTGATACATCTTGGAATGCTTTCTGTCAGGAGAAGTCAAGACCCTACTGGGAGTGCACTGAGGCCATCGTATTTTCTATAGGGTTCTATCCTTAGATCCCGTCCCATCACGGTGTGATTAGGCAAAGGGAGTCTGATCTGTGGTAATAAGTTGGGAGGAGCTTAACGAAGCCTCTTCATTCTGTCTGCTCTGTCTGTGCTTGCAGATAAAGGACATTCTTTTCCTCCAAGTACAGAAAAGGTGAAAAGAGAGCCAGAGAATCCTTTCACAGCTTACTTTAGAGGAGAAGAGGAGGAGATCAGAGAGACTTTCCTGTTTCTTCAAATGTCACAGTGCTATACATTGGTGTTGAATGTCCTGAGCCCATCGGGCATAAATGCCCACAACAAAAAGCAAGGACGTAATCCTCAGTCCAGTAGCACCACTGAGCAGTGAGCCTGAGCCTGAGACTCAACTGTGGAATACAGAAAAAATATTCTTCCACTTTTGTACAATTGAGATTTTTGAGAAAATTTTACTGAAACTTGGGATCTGAGGTAAATGGGCAAGCCTGGAATTTAGTTGAAGAGTGATTAGCTATGAAATTTCCAGAGAGCTTATCTTCCTAAAAGTATGTGTGTGTTCATATCGAAAAGGAGTGGACCTCAGGGCCATGCAACCTCTCCTGGATATAAAGGAGGGGCTTTGGGCCTAGCCAAACCCACAGAGAACTTTACTTTCATTCCAAAAGACAGACACTTGGTTCCTCCTTTATATTCCCAAGGAGAATTTGTTTATACTGCCGAACAATAGATTTCTCTTCAGATCTCAGGGGGAGTGAATACCTCTTTGTCAGATATAAATGCATTAGATTCATTTTGGGGTGTCCTTGCCTGTAGTCAACACCAGCACATGTAGAATGAATCTGATACTCAATGCATGGCCGCTGGATAAGAACTGTGACAAAAGGGAGCAGACATAATTATTTACTGTAAACAAATAATATTTCGAAGGTACCCAAAGACCCCTTTGTCCAAGGCAAAACACTTTTTTCTCCACTACCTCCAAAGACACTACGGAAATTTATTGTTTTGCTAGTAAATTATTATTTGTAGTTGACATTGTTTGCTAGTATTTTTGTTAGATCAAATTGATATAATGCCAAAATACATATAATTGGAGTGCTGAGCCCCAGATGACCATCAAATGCTGATCTCAGTAAGTCAATTTATTAAACTATCATTACCCAGAGCCATCTAAGAACATCTGCCTACAAAATATAGAACTGTTTTACCTAAAAGTTAATAAGAGATCAGAGTGGAGAGAGGCATCGAGCCAAAGCCTTGTGAATCAGGACAACTCTAGATATTCTCAAAGTGGCAGTACCTCGGGTGTCTCCAAGCAGTAAACAGGCCCAGAGCACTAGGATGGTGGTTCTCTTTGCAGTGCTCATACTGGAGAGGAAGAGACACTGAAAGAGGAAATGACAGGCCCTGAGGACACACTGCATGCTTTTTTAGGTTGCTCAGTTCCTTTTAGCAACAGCTTTATTAGCCCAGTTTGATGTTGAGAAATATTTTCTCAAAGAACATGATAGCAACACTTTTTTGAGACCGACTGCACAAGACTAGAGATTATGTGTTTTGGGCTCTTTCAATTGCAAGAAACAGAGACACTCTGATTGCCTTTAGTGACAAAGGACATTATAAAGAAGTGTAGGCGAGTCAGCAGAGGACAGACAGAACAAGGAGCTGGTGCCCAGCACAGCTCAGGGCACACAGCACTCCCCCCCAAGCCCTGGCAGCTGCTGCCACTATAAGACCTCAGTTTGTTCTTGTTTTTGTTCTCCCCTCAACAAGGAATTTTTTTTGCTTACTCTTCTAATCTTACACATTCTGCCCTTATGTTGTGGTTTCTTCTTCTCTCGTTTCCTCCTTTCCCCAACCATTCTCTTCTCCATTGTGGTATACATTCCACCTCTCTGAAAGAGAACTTAGGGTAGCCTGAGGTTGAGTGAGAAAAAAATTTCAGCCCAATTAACAGAAAATCAAATTGGTGGTGGCCTGAATCAATAAGGGTTTATTATTTTATTTCTTCCATAACAAGAATCCATAACAAGAGGTATGGTAGGTTACGGTATGGTAGCTTAGCTTGGCTGCTCAGTGTGAGCACTGATGACTTGTGCTTTCCATCTCCATATTTTTTCACTCTTGGCTGCTGACTGTTTTCTTCAGTCTTGTCTTCTGGCAGCAAGATGGCCATTGCAGAGCTAGATATCCTGGTCTCTACATTCAAAGCAGGAAGACTGGAAAAGGGCCAAGGCAAGGAAACTCTTTTCTTACACCTGTCTCATTGATGAGATGAAAAGTCCTACCAGAATGCCCTCCAAACCTCCTCTCACCACATGGAGTGAGAGAGACGTAGAGAGAGACAGAAAGACAGAAATCTATTTATGTCTTATTGACCAAAACTATGTCAGAGGACTACATCTTGCTGCCACAAAGGTTGGTAAACAGAATTGAACTTTTATAGTCCCTATAGTAGAAACGCAGAGTGGTAGCAATGGAGAAAAGCTGTTAGCAGTAATCTAGTGAACTATGTCTGTCATTGTGCCACGCAGCATGTGATATCTACTGCAGGAAGCTCTTGAAGACAAGTCATCTACAAGATCAATGGTCCCCAATCTTTTTGGCACCAGGGACTGTTTTTATGGAAGACAATTTTTCTACAAATATGGAAGTTGGGGGAGCATAGTTTCAGTATGAAATCAATGCATTATTCTTATTGTGTGCTTTATTTCTATTACTATTGCATTGTGATATATAAAAATAATTATACAACTCATCATAATGCAGAATAATTATGATCCCTGAACTTGTTTTCCTGTAAGTAGTTTGGAAATGAGGGGAGACAGGGACACTGGAAGTATGTTGCTTATGTCCACTATGTTCTATAATCTTGTTTTGTTTGCTGTCATTGTAGCAAAATATGCCACTGGAAATGGAAGCCAGCTTTGAAATGCTTTTGTGGAAATCTCAGGATAGTCCACCTTTACTTTAATCCAGAATGTATTAAAGTTGTCTCAAACATATTTTTTGGGCCACCATCACTTATGATTTCAAGCAGTTGATCCTCTTCTAGGAGGGATAGAGGCAATTCAACTGGCTTACTCACTAGTGGATCATGGGCCCATTCTGTCTCAGTTCAGGAATCTTTTGTGTTTGAGAAGTAATGCTTGAACTCTTTTGGATACTGAAATGGGTGATTGTGCACCAGCTGGGTGAAAGAAAGACCCTGGCTCAGTCTCTTTCAAAAGCTCTGCTAATATCTGAAACACATAAAAAATCCCAGTGTTCACTCATTACCGCCATAATTCCAATTTGGCTTTGAACGCATCCACCTTGGCCACTGAATTGAACATGTCATTCTCCCCTGAAGTGACAGGTTGAATCCATTGAGCAGGTTCAATATGTTACACAGATAAGCAAATTTTGTGATGCGTCACTGAAATGTGCTACTGGTGATAGTTGTTTTTCTAAAACAAATCTCTGGAGAAGCTCTTGTAGCTCAAAAGCTCTAGCCAGTGATCTACCTTTAGGAAGCCATTTCACTTCTGCATATAACAGAAAGAGTGTGTGCTCCAGACCATTTCTTTGCAGAGCTGTCCATATAGACGTGAGTAAAGGGTATATTCTCTAATGTGCTTGATAATTTTAATTACATCCTGCAAAACGTTCTTAGGTTTAGGTGGCTTTTTGGCATGCCCACATTTCTGGATGGGTGACACACTAAATAGACTCACATTCAGAAGTAACTTCCTTGATCTGAGTAGTGAAACTAGAAAGCTGTCCAGTCATGGCAAGACTTCATCCATGCATGCACAGACAGCTAATGACCAGGTCAGTGTTACTGCTATGCAATCATTCAAAGACTTGAATAATTTAGCAGCTGTGGTGTATGTAACAGAAATGCACATAACAAATCCTTGTACACATTCTGCAGAGAAATATATGACACAAAAGCAAACATTGTTCCCTTGTCAACATTGATAGACTCCTTAACCTAGGTTGCATAGCATGGTGACTCCTCAATCTTTTTTAACAAATGTGCCTTAATATCCTCTGGAATTCCACCAATTCATCTACTTAGGGTGCTAGCCAGAAAAGGAACATGTAGCACCTTTTCAGCTGCAGCCTTTCCTAACAGTTCATGACAAATATGCTTAGTAGCAGACAGGATCTCCGCTTCACCAACAGCAAAGGGCTTCTCTTCTTAGCTTCAGTGTGGTTAGCCACTAAGAATGATGCTGTCAGGGCAGACATACTTGATAAAATGATGGCCTTCAATAATTGCTCCTGTTTTTTTTTGTATTCTCATGGTTTCTTTTCCCTTTTGAAACACTCCAAAGGCTTGTCTTGTAATGCAGGCTCCTCGCCTGCCGTGTGACAAAGTGGTTTTGAAGGTTTCACGGCTTCACTGGACAGCTGGTTATACAAAGAAGGCCGGGAGAACGGAGTCACTTCTTGCAATGAACCTGTAATTTAAGTAGAAGGCTTGGTATTTTCTTTTAAATGCAGCTTTTTTGTTATTATTGTTGTTGGCGCTCTCACAGCCTTCTGCTTTCTCAGCATTGAATCATTTCCCTTTTTCAGAGAGGCGCTCCAGGGATGTTTGTTTGGTTTTTACTCATTTTGGCTAGGGTAACCCTGTGGGCTTATCAAAACTGGGATAAGAGCACAGTGTAAGAAGGAGGTAGAGCTGAAAAAAGTAAATACAATAATGGGCAGGCCAAACATGGACTAAAATTATATGTATATCAACTCACTTGCCCCTATAAAGTCTGCCACCAAATGCAGATTGTCACTTGCCACTTGCCACTCACTGAATTTTTTTTTTTTTTATCTTTTTGAGACAAGGTCTCTCTATGAAGTTCAGGCTGGTCTTGTAGCCCAGGATCGAACTTGCAATGATCCTCCTGCCTCAGCCTCCTGAGTGCTGGGATTATAGGCATGAACCACCATGCCAGGCAAACTGATGGGGTTTTGATATGAGTTTGCAAGCAATTGATTTATTATGGTCTCTGTACTGTCAAATCTCTCTGCTAATGTTAATCTGTACTTGTAGCAGCACCACAGTGCAAGCAACACTCAGCTCCACCTGAGATCATCAGGCATTAGAATTTCAAAAGGATCAGGCAACTAGATCCCTCATGTGCACAGTTTACAGTAGGGGTCACCTTCCTATGAGAATCTAACGCCACCACTGATCTGACAGAAGGTGGAGCTCAGATGGCAGTGCTGGTGACGGAGCATCTGGATGAAACTTCGCTTGCCTGCCTGCCCACAACCCACCTTTTGCTGTGCAGCCTCATTGCTAATGGGCCACAGTAGTCTGTGACCAAGAGGTTGAGGACAGGATTCCTGTCTGTGAATAACTGCCATGAAGTAAGGGTTGGTCTGATCTGACCGGCTGTCAGCATGAAGGCTAACAAAAACATACAGGAAAAGAATAATTAATGCTTTCTTTAGTACCAGTACGATATCCAAACATTTCTAAATTCTCATCAGTAACCCAGGAATAAATTAATCCATCATAAATTTAACTATATCTGCTTCAGTCCCAGATTTCTTTATAAGCTTTTTTTATTTGTTTATGTATTTATGCAATAAATGTTAGAGAATGACAGGCACTTGTTTAGTTGCAGGGAATATGGCAGTTTGAGGAAAATAAGTTTATTTTTTAGTAGAAGAGAGACAACTGAAAAAATTATGTGTGTGCTTATACACATTATTTACACACAAACACACATGAAGTTCTTAAATTAAGTACAGTTGTATACAACCTATAAATATAATTTATAATGATATATCTAATTTATCATTTTATATTCCTGATGCTGTATTTCTTGATTACCATAATTTTCATAATTATTTGTCAGAATATATATTAGATATACATATTTGGGCATATATATACATATCCATATATATGGATATGTACATACGCCCATAAGTATATGTGATTTCCAGTGAAATTTCCAGATGGCAATTAATGCTATAACAAAAACAAAATATGGGACAGTGTGGAGGCATAGACATGGGTAAGTGCAGGAAGGCAAGAGTACTGGCTATAATTTATAAAATAATCAAGGGAATCAAGAATTATATGCTTCAGACCCTTTTTTTTTGGTTACCAGGAATCAAACTCAGGACCTTCCATTTGCCAGGCAGGCACTTGTGCCGCTGAGCTATATCCCCAGCCAGACACAAATTTTTGTGCTATCTCCTTTAAAAGGAAACAGGAGAAATTCTGTCCCAGAGAGGAAGGAGGAAGGAAACACACAGTGCCAGATCCCAAATGCACAGCGTGTGCTCTATATCCAGGGTCTGTTCTCACTAGATCATACTCTATTTGTGATTTATTTTACTTGCTCTGTTAACTTCCTCTAAGCCTGTGTTGAACACAGCCTTCCAAATGTAGCTGTGCTTCTGAACAGAGCTCCAGTGGGCAGTTGGTTCTGGAACAATCTACTTCTCAGCCTACGTTTGATTTCACGGTTTTAAAAACTTGCTACAAGTGATAATGGGACCAACATATACTAGGATATTCTTTGGACATTAGACATTGGAAATTTACCAAGGAAGCTGGCACACTGCTCATTTTCTTCTGTTCTAGCTTTACAAGATTTGTACATTTCATTTAAAAACACTTACAGTATATTTTATTGATCTTCATCCTACTGCTTAGCCTGTAATTCCCTTATTCTCCAAATTTATCAGGCCATAACATAACTGTAACTTCCTTTATATACAGTGGAGTGTTTTGTTTTGGTACTGGGACTCAAACTCAGAACCTTGTGCTTGCCAGGCGGGCACTTGCCCCACTGAGCTATATCCCTGGCCCTATAATTTCCTTTAGAAATTATTTACTTAAACCTTTTATTAAGTCAAGTCTCTGTTTATGCTCCTTTCCTCTTGTTGCTCACCTCTCAGACCACCACACTTTCTGTACTTGTAGGTGAAGTACCTATGTGATGCCTGTTGGGGATTATATCTAGATGTACCCCCCAAAGCCTCAGGCACTCATAGGGGGAGCTTTTCAAGGTGACTGGATTCAGGGGCAGTATTTCCTACTTGCTGTTAGGATCTGGGTAGAACAGTGGATCTCTGAGGGCTCAGCCTGGCAGAGTTTATCTCCTCCGCCAGTCCCTCCCTCCATGTTCTCTGCTTCCTCTCAAGCATGCAGCCCTAGTGGGAGCCAACAGACTATGGACTGAAACCTCTACAAACCGTGAGCCAAAATAAACCTTTCCTCCCTGGAATTGCATGTGCCAGGCGTTATGTTCCAGCAGTGAGAAGGGGGGCTAAGACAATGCCTGTCTCCCTCAGTGGACTGTAAATTCCTCGAGGTCAAGGCCCACATCTGTCTCACCTCACTCACAGCTGTGTCTCAGTCCTGAGCCATACTAGACGCACACACGTGCACACTCAACAACAGTTAGTGATCTGGTGAACACCTTTAGCACTCAGGTGACTAGCGCAGTTCTATGATTGTGATGTGGGCCCAAATCCTCCTTCAGGAATAGAAGACTTAGTTCCATCCCCTCCCTGCTACTTGGAGTAGACATTCTCAGCTGTTAGCTCTCCTTGGGAAATGCTTCCTGTTGAGTAGTCACAGCTCATGCCCTATTCCAGTGCCGCTTTGCATTCAGTGTTTAATCAGTGCTGGGCTTAAGGCCCAGCCCCTCATACCAACTCAGCACAATCTCCAAGGATAAAAATGTCCTTGGCCAAGTCCGACTGATGTGGGTGGTGGGAGCGTGCACAAAGCATTTCACTAGCGCAGTCTTAGGTTCCTCAAGCAAAACTGCTGGTATTAGAGAAGACCTCCAAGGGCTCATTCTGTTCTAAAATCTCATTCTGAAAGACTCTTCGATGTGACGTCTAACAGAGTAAAATAAAGATACTCGCCAGTCTGTAAACCAAGGCAAAGTTCTGTAACCCCAGGGCAACCCAAACAGGAAGAGGAATTGCGGAAGGTGATGCCAGGAAGGTGATGCCAAGACCTTTGGACTCAAGTTCCTCACGTAGGCAACCAAATCTTAACCTCATACTATCTATGCACTCTCGGTCCCAGCACTGCTCGGAGCCTCCCCTTTCCGAGTAAACTCTGCCCTCCTCGCCCAGGCTGTGTCTCGCGGCCCACGGCCCCGCCCCCTCCCCACCCCTCTTCGCCCACTGTTGCTCTGCTTCTCAAGGTCTTAACCCCGCCCCAACGGCCCCACTTCCCTGCGTCCGGCCCACTCTGGGTCTCCCGGGCCACCCCTGGCCTTCCAGGAGGAGGGTTGGTGCCGCCTCCTGCCGAGGCCCCGCCTTCTGCTGCAGGGTAAACTCTGACGGAAGTGACGTAAGGCCGAGACCGCAGGCAACGCCTGCGGAGTTCTGAAGTTGTCTTGAGTTGGGTCTAGAGGTTGTGAGTGGCAGCATGGCTGTCCTCGTCCTCCTGATCCTTCTTGTGCAGTCCGGAAGCCTGGCTGAGATGAGCACCGTGGAACCAGAGCCGCCCTCGGGTACTGTCGCTCGCGGCTGAGCCACGGCTGTATGGGGTCGGGTGGTCACGGGAGGGGAAAGCGGGAGCCGCCCCAGCCGGGAAGCCCCGCCCGCTCGGCCGCCCGGGTTTCTCGGCTTCTCCGCGGCCCGGGTCCCAGCACCGCCCGGGCGGCGCGACGCGGGGTCTCCGCCGGCACAGCTAAGCGCGCCGCTCGGTTACTTCGGACTCCAGTCTCCATTTATTGTTCGTTTTTCAATAAATGAGTTTCCAGGTCAGCATTGGGCACTGCGTCCGCTGCCCCTGGCTGAGAATACCTCAGTGTCAGGGTGCGCTCGCAACCCTTTGACAGGGGAGAAGTTTTCTGTCGCCCGCTGATAGCTTAAGAGGCGGTAAATTGTTGGTCTTGCATCTCAGTCTGGAAGCGGTGGGATGCCCACGCTCAGTAGCAGATACATCCGCAGGTCTCTTCACATAGGTCTTCGGAGCGTTTTCTTTCCTCCTGTGTATGACATTTCCGGGGATCCTGAAAATAGCTTTTATGACACTCAGTGGAATCGTGATTAGGAAGTGCAGTGATATCAGTAAACCGGTTCAGCTAACCCTCTGACCCCCGTGTCTCCGCAGTTTACAGTTGAGCAGCTGCCTGGAAGGCAGAGGGAGGCCCGGCCTCCTTAACCGCTAGTGAACTTGGGCCTGAATCTCTGTATTCTAACTTTTTCCTTGAGTTCCTGTTAGCTGTGCTTCCGTGTTATGCGACCCTCCTTCGGCTTGATCTGCAGAAGTCAAACTAACAAATACCTATCTACCCCTTCCCTTGGGGCAGACATGGTGCCAAATTCTGGGAAGACAAAAATCGTAGTTATTCAGTGTCTGCTTTCAAGGATCGTGATAAGATCTGTGGTATAAGTTGCTAAGAGCTGCACACTGTTGTAAGTGCCACGCATCGCGCGTTCACAACACCCATACAAAGTAGATGCTGTGGTATTTCTATTCAAGGGTGAGAGGTTGATGAGCAAAGAGGTCTGCTTACTACTCCTGAGGTCACTGCTACTCAGTGGGGAGCTGGGCCCTTTGGCTCTAGAGTCCAAATTCTTACCCAACTGCTAACAGCTATTATCTAGGGCGAGGGCAATCAATTGCAGTTTGCTCCGCAAGAGCTTTAGGCTTAGGCTGCTACAAAGCGGGATATGGGTGCCGGCTCTGTCCAGGGCAATCAGGCAAGACTTTACAGAGAAGGCTACCTCAGGTGCAGAGGCAGAGATGTGAAATACTATGTTGAACCTGAGTCCTGAAGTCATTTGTCCAGACTATGTGTGTGAGGGTACAAGGGCAAGTAGAACAGATGGAGAGGTAAGAACCGAGTAATGAAATGCCTTGCCACATATAATGCAAGACGTAGAAATAAAGCTTCGGATTACTTTAGCCAAAAGGAAATTTTTATTGGCTCAGAATATACAAGCAACAGTTAAACAGAAAGTTAGAGATGTCTGCTGGGTCTCAGGAAGGGCATGGACAGTTTTCTCACCTTAGCAGGAATTATGGGTTCTGATAACTTTTGAGTGTTAAAATCATGCACCTTCTCCAGGCACAGGGGCACCCTTTGCTCTCAGCTTCTATCGGGAAATTGAGGCAATAGAAGCATGAGTTCAAGGCCAGCCTGTGCAATTTAGCCAGATCATGTCTCAAAAATTAAAAGATAAAGGGTTTGGGATGTGGCACATTGGTAGAGAGAGGGCTTGCCTGGCACACTTAAGGTTCTGAGTTCAGTCCCCAGTACTACACCCTCTGCCCAATCTTGCAGCTTCTTCCATCTTAACAAAATCCCAGGGGAAGGGTCTGATTTACCCAGCTTGGTTAGATGCCAGCACATGTGAGAAAGCCATGGTCAGAGGGAATAGGGTGGGAGCATTCCCAGAAGAAGTAGCATGGTGTTCCTGAAATCCAACAAAACTGTATCTAGGACATAGTTTGCTATATCTAGAGCTCAGACTGTTAAAACTTCTTTTCTTAATGCTTTTTGGACATTGGCTGCTTTCCCACCTTAGCAGGAATCACGGATGCTGATAACTTTTGAGTGTTAAAATCATGTTAAAATATATGTTCAAATATATCAAACTAGATATAGCAAACTACATCCCCGGCTGAAGCCCCTGACAGCCAATAGATGATAGAACAAAGGGAGATGATTTAATGCAGGATTAACTATGCAATTTCAAAAGACCAGTCTTCTTATAAGAGTTTGAGGGAGGGGATTCATTAGCAGCCTGCTGCTTGAACCTGGAGAGTGGTGGATGAGAATTGGTAATGCAAAAGGAGAGGAGAGGACAGGGTAAAGGAACCTTTGGGAGGCAGTGGGTAGGACCCTGGGGAAGAGAAGAAAATGACTCAAGTTTTCTGGCTGGGACCGAGCACTAAACCAAGTGCATATTATTTGTGTAAATAACTTGATCCATATTCTGGTTTGAAAAGACAGTACAGTACATGTATTAAATAATTAATTGTAAATTAAAATAATGTATCAGCTTGGACTTTTGGGGGAATTTTTACTGTAGGAAAGATTGGAGTTTTGGAATTTTCTTTTTAGAAAAAGTATAGTAGGCATTTCCTTTAACAGTGAGCAAGTAGCTTGTGTATATTAAATAATGTCTGTTTTGATAGATAAGAAATGTGAAAAAACTGTCTAACAGTATCACCAGGAAATAATCCAGGTTTCTTAATGTCTGACTCCACAAGGCTTTTTGTGTTGTTTGCTTTGCCTTGTATTTTAAGTAGTTTAAGTGAGTGTCATTGCCTTCTAGGGAGTCATGAAAAAAAAAGAAACTTGGGCTTGGACCCTCCCAGAACTTTTGAAGACACTGATGTTATGTTTAGAAACCACTGCACCTGGCCAAGTTATCATTCGTTTATTTATTTTGATTTTATTAGTGAATCATGGTTAGTGGAGTTTCCCAGCTATAGGAGGGATTAACCTTAAATTTTGATTCATGCCATTAACTGTCTGTACCTTTATGTTGATCCTCCTGTTCACTTATATGACTCTTTGAAGTCTTACCAGCAAATATTTTCTCAAACATGGCTTTCAAAAAATAAAGACAGAAAGAATTAAGGAAATTAGAGATCGTTATTACAATAAGCATTGCATTTATTTATCAAAAACTCTTAAAACATTATGGGATTTTATTGCTTCATGTTATATTTGTATTTCACTCATACGCAAGGAGGTTTCTATCATTTAAGTCAAAACTCTTTTGTACCTTTTGAAATCATTTTACTCTATTGTAGAGATTTTGACTTTTGAATATATTTGATTAACATGACATCTTACAATACAATTTTGTGATGTTAAGATTAGTTCCTTACCGTTGTCCATTTTACTTTTTAAATTTCTTACAGTGCCAGTGCCAAGCAATGTTCGAATTCAGTCCTATAACATGAACCCAGTCCTGTCCTGGGACTACCAGAGCATGCCCCAGGACGTTTTTTTTGCTGTGGAGGTAAAGTACTACGGGTAGGTATTGTTCTTTTATCCTTTCTATTCTCTGTTTATTTAAGTGCTTGAACATTCCATAACTGTATCTTCCTTCCATTGTCCTTCCCTCCTGCATGGCAGACCTTCCTGAGCTTCTGGCAGACGTACAGAGATGCTTAGAATGCAAATGAATTCTTTGTAAATTACTTCCTCGGGTTAACTGCTGTGCAGTGGGCAGTGTGTAGCGGCTGGACTGTTGATCTTTTTGGAGCAGGCCTTAGAGTTTGAATTGAGCCTCTCTGTCATACAGGAATGTATGATACAGTTCTAGTATCCCTTATCGAAAATGCTTGGGACCAGAAGTATTTTGTATTTCTGATTCTGTTTCAGGTTTTGAAATATTGGCATATGGATAATTAGGTATGTTGGAGATGGGACCCAAGTCTAAACATAAATTTGATTTATATTTCATATACATCTTATACCTAAGATATAAACACAAGTATATAAATATATAATAATATATAAATATATAAATTTCCTGAAGGTAATCTTAGACGCTATAATTTTATGCATGAAACTAAGTTTCATGGTGTGGAATTTTTCTGTTTTGGCATTAAGTCAGTGTTCAAAAACTTTTGGAGTTTGGAACCCCTTGGATTTCTGATGTTTTGGATTAAGGGTACTGGACCTATACTTCCAACCAAAGTAAGGGTTTCCTCGTCCGTCCTATTCTCAGTTAGCTCCTCCTACCAGCTTTGTGCTGTAAATGAAAAATAATACACAGAGATGGTTCAAGTTTGTGATAACAATGAGTTACCTTTGTGTTTCTTTATTCCTTTTCATTTTAGAAATAAATGGATTAGTGCCTGCAGCAATACACCTGATCATCATTGCAATATTTCCAACGTTAATAACCCAGATCTTCCTATCTGGGCCAAGGTTAAAGCTAGAGTTGGACAAAAAGAATCTGCCTATGTAGAAAGCGCACCCTTTGTCATATGCCAGCAAGGTATGTGGGGTGAGTGCAGTAAATGCTAAAGTGGAAAATGCGTGTTTTCTGTGCATGTTTGCTTTTATTGGTGCTTGTTAGGAATGATCATAATGCCTAGGACACATTGGGAGGAATTTAGAGCAAGCCAGGCATTCCCCAGAGACAGCCATCTTTTCATCACCTCTACGCTGAGTTTCCACTCCACACAGATTTGGAGCAGCCCCCCAGCTGTGCCTCCCCGTGTGGTCTGCAGTCACTTCTGAGAATGTCACCGAGGGCTTTGGCTACTGGCTGTCGTTCTCCCGTTTACTTTAAATTCCAAGTGTCTGTGGGAATTTGAATACCAACTTAATACATTACAAAGTTTTAGAACTCTCATCTGTCTGTCCCCGTGATCTTTCAGCTCTTCATTCTTCCAAACTCCTGAATTTCTGTGCCAGTTCCCATTTGCTGACTGATGTCCTCCCTTGGTAATCATACCTCATTTCCGGGTAAAATAAACCTTTAGGGGGCTAGGGATATAGCTCAGGGATGCAACACCTGCCTGGCAAATGTACCATCCTGAGTTGAATTCCTGTTACAAAAAAAAAAGTTTAATCATTTGATTCGGCCATAGTCTGATAGTCCTTTGGTGCCTTTTCTTTTCTTCTAGCATCACCTCCTTTTTTCATTCAGCTTCAGTGCTAGTGCCCCTCACTACTTTAACTCTCCTTCTGCTTTTCAGATTGTGCTGTCTTGGGCTTTTCCATAAGCTCTTTTGCTACTTACCCTTTGAATGAGCTAGCTTTCCCACTGTAGACACGACACCCAACACACCCAGCTCAAAGGAGGAGAGGTTTAATTCGGCTCATGTTTTAAGGAGACATAGTCCATGGTCACCTGGCTCCAGAGCAGAGACATGTCATGGTGGACAGGCCTGGTGAAGCAGAGCTGCTCAGTTCTTGGTGGCTGGGAAGCAGAGGTGCCAAAGAGGAAGAAGTAAAGCACCAGACATTGACCCGCAGGGCCACACCTTCATAATCTTCCCAGACAGCAAAAGTGTGATCCACCAGGCCCCTGGGTAGAGCCCAAAGCCAGTCTAGTTCCTTCTCCACCCTAACCACCACTGCACCCGTAAATATTTTATTCCTCAGAACCCTATCAGATGACAAAACATCTGATACACTCTGTTTTGTCAGACTTCTCCCCCACTGATTTTTCAAGGGCCAGAAGTGTGCCAGAAGGTGTACCAGGCCCTGAGGGACATTAAAAAGATCTTCCTGGCACCCAGTGGTGCACTGTAAACTTGAAGCATAGTTAAATGATTTACCCATGAAGTCTTAAACATCCGCAGTGAACATTTGCTAAATAATTGAATATCTAGGTCTGATTTTCACAGTAAAAATTGAATTTTATGCTGCATGCCAGGAACCCATGCATCTTAAAGATACACTTTTTCTGAGGAAAGACAACTAAACTAAATGCCTTTTAGACATAGGGTTTAAAATTCTACTTTTTCTTAATATATAAAAACAAAGATAAAAAGTACTTAATAGAGCTTTTTAGTGTTAAAATTTAGATCAAGTCCATAGCCAATTGCATTTCTCCTAGATTAGAAATGAAGTTAATCTGCTAAAGAGGAGCTCAGATAAGAGCACTTCCTTTGTGAGGTTTGTGGGATATTTGTGAAGCATATTTGGAATATCCTCTAGATTTTTGTGGAGTAATTTAAATGTGGTCCTACTTAGTCAAGGGGCCCTACTTTAGTTAAAATGGGGTCCTGCTTTTGTAAAAAAAAAAAAAAAAAAAAAAAAAAGGTGGCTTGGTTGGTTGGTTTTGATAATTTAATGGAATGCACTGTGAGGTTCCGAGGCCAGTATGAAGTCCGCTGCTCTCCCCCAGGAAGCATTGGACCGCCTGAAGTGAACGTTACCCGGGAGGAGGACCATGTCCTTGTTGATGTGGCTCACCCTTTAATGCACTTGTATGAAGAGGAGCAGGAAAGCATGGACTATTTTGAATATCCTTGTTCCGAATTTAACTACAATGTGTATGTGAGAGTGAACAGAAGTGAGGTAGGTATTTCTATTTCATATTTTTTATATATTTAGAGTGTGCAGAGTTGATTATTTCTTTTTTATTAGTGTTTGCAATGCATAATGTATTGATCTTAGAGAATTGATACATATACATATCACATCTATTTTTCTATAACTAGTTATAAGTTGTTTCTTTATGTTGTATAATGAAAGTGGAATGCTTATGATATTCAGGCCAAACCCCTGGATCATAACTTTTAGGAAGAAAATATATATGAATGCTCATGAAAGGAATTGGTATGTAACTAATCACTACCACTGACTAGATGAGTACTTCTAAGGTTTTTTTTTGCCTCATTAATAAGATGACCCTGTATCTCCACATGTCACATGGGATAATGTAACTTTTTTTCTCTTACAAGTGATGATGTAAAATAATACGCATTTATAGTTTGAATCATTTTTTAAAAAGAAAGTAATATAACTGTGAAGATATCATTATATTATTCAGGCACTTGTGTGGAACTGTTCTCTGTTCCCTACAGTGATAGCGTTTCTTTACTTGATAAATGTAGCAGCTGCCTGCAAGGCATGCAGGAACACGGCTGAGAGCAGGGTGACCGAGCTCAGGGTCCCTGCTGTGCAGAGGCTGTGTGTAGAGGCTGGACTGTTGATTCTTGGGGCAGGCCTCCCAGGGAAGGTCGTGAGTGCTGTTGGGGCAGGTTGGGACGTGAGCCCCGTGGATGTACAGGGGAGAGTATTTCGGGTGGGGCAGTGGGCTTGGAGGGTGCAGGAAGCGGCTGAAGGCAGAGGACGTCAGAGGACGTCGGAGGAACTTGACTTCGATCCTTTCATGGCACCTTGGGAAGATTTAAGCAGAAAAGTGATGTCTGGTATAGATTTTAAAATATCCTCGGTTGCTGGCAGAGATGTCTTTCTACAACACAGATCTAACCATGTTAGTCCACTGCTTAAAACCTCACGAATGCCCATTAGCTATAAAATAAAGGGTTTCCTTCTGTGACGCGGCCGACAGGCCCTGTGACTTGGCCTGGTGCTCCATAGCAGCGTCTTCTCACTCTGCTCCAACGCGTTTCCACCTACGCCTCAGGGACCCGCCATCGTGTCTTCCTCGGTCCCTGAAACCACCATGTTCTCTCCCAGAACTTGGCAGATGTCTGCCCATTCCACAGTAGCTGAGCTGGTGGACTGCTTCTTTTTCTGCTGTCTCGGTTCCATGTGGGATCCCTCTGGCAGTACTCTTTAGTCTGTGCTACATTTCTTTCTACCTCTTCAACTCTAAATCTTAAGGTACCGCCACCCTACCTGCATCTGTCAGTGAAATCCCTAAGACAACTACCATAATGAAGAGAGAAGGGTTAATCTCTGTGACGCCCTTTGCTGCTAGGAATTAACCCTGGACCTCACACATGCTATGCAAGCACTGAGTTACACCCCTAGCCCAAGTGATTACATCTCTAACCAGACCAGAGAGAGAGAGGGGAAGACTGGGGTCTCATAATCCCTCCCAAGGGCATGCCTCCAGTGACCCTTAGACCTCCCATAAGGCTCCGCCTCTGAAAGGCCCACAGCACTTGGCCATAACACCACCCCAGGGACCAACCCTGTTTTATACATGGACCTTTGAAGGACCCGCAGCCAAACCACAGTACCCCTTCGTGTCTTCAGGTCCTAGCACAGCTGACCCATACACTGGCTGATGGAATGTGCGATGAACTTGGTATCGCTCATTTATAGGTCCTGCTTCCTGGAGATCCTGCAGCCTTTGCACATTCCTCTTACTATCCTTCCCATAAAACCTCATTAGCTCAGTTTCTAACACCTTAGGAACATGAGAGGGCTGGGGATATAGCTCAGTGGAATAAGCGCTTGCCTAGCAAACGCAGGGTCCTGAGTTTGATCCCCAGTACCGCAAAAAAAAAAAAAAGGAATAGGAGAAATTCACGTTTGTTAACAACTAACAGTGCTCATTCCTGCTGGCCAAGTTTTTGATCGATGCACATCATCATGCTATGTAACAAATTGACTTACTATTTGATATCAGAAGTGTTTCAGATATGTTTAAGATTCATCGTATATATGGGGGGGCATTTCTTTGTTGTTTGACCAAAGTACATATGATGTATATTTTTTATAGATTAAAGAAACAATGCATTTTTTTTTCCCATATAGACTAAGAAACACGCCCTCACAGGAGAGGACTGCCCTGACACTACATGCCATTTAAGAATTCCAGTGCCCTCCCTGAATTCTGAGTACTGTGTTTCAGCAGAAGGAGTCTTAGATCTATGGGATGTTAAAACTGAAATGTCAAAAGAAAATTGTGTTATCATTCGCAGTAGCAGTGTAAAAGGTAAGTTCTTGCCAGTTTTTCTTAAATACAGAGGAGGATAACTAAAAGAGGGCAATGTAGAAAGAGACTGATTTATTTGCATTTTCAAAAAAAGTTAAAACATTCAGTAGCTCCATCGCTCTCAGAGGCAGTTTCTGAGCTAATAATATATGTACAAAGTAACCAACTGGAAAGACATTTGATGACCCATGAAAAGGTATAACAAATAGGTAAAATTATAGCTATAAATATCTGCATTCAAAAGTTTACTATAGTTAATTTGTAACATAAAAAATCCAGAAGATAATAAAATTATCTGTGATCCTGTCATCCCCCCAAATACGCCGTTATTCACAGTTCATTGTTTTCTTTTCATCCTGTTTTTCTCTTTGTTTTTTTATGTATCCATTGCATTTCTAGTGCATATAATTTTGTGTACTAGAGAGTTTTCCCTTTCTTTATATAGTCACTAGCATTTGCTTTATGTTGTTACAGTTTTGATAATAACCATTGTGATTGGGGATAGATGGTGTCTCACTGTAGGGTTTTGTTTTTTGTGCTAAGACAGTGTCTCACTGTGTGGTTCACACTGGTCTTGAACTCTCAGCCCTGCCGCCTCGGCCTCCCGAGTGCTGGGCCTGCAGTTGTAGCACCATCCAAACCCACCTCTCACCTCTCATCCTACTTCTGATTGGGTTTCCCTTATGCTGATGATAATTGTTTTTTCAAATATTTCTTGGCTACTTAGATACCTTCTTTTGAGAAGTATCTGTTCAGATGATTTCCCATTTTTCAACTGCCTTACTTTTTTAGTTTGTTTTTTGAGCCTTTTATACAGTATGGCAAGTAAATGGCTGGCAGTTGTTTTCCGCCATTCTGTGGATTGTCACTTCACTCTGTTTCTGTGTGTGTGTGTGTGTGTGTGTGTGTGTGTGTGTGCATTCAGTTCCTTTCATTAATGTCTTATCATTTTTATTTCATTGTAGAGGTCTTTCTCTTCTATCATTAAATTTGTAAATTTATTCCTAGGTATTTTTTACCTATTATTTTCATAAGTTCTTTCTTAGCAAATTTAATACTGGTATATGTGAAAGCTATTTATTTATTTACAGGTTCTAAGTTTTCTGGTAGCATCTTTAGAGTTTTCTGTGTATAGAATCATATCTTTTACAAACAGGGATAATTTATCTTCCTTCCTATTTATTTGCCTTTTATTTCTTTCTCTTGCCTAGTTGCGCAGGTGAAAATTTACAGTGCTTGTAGAATAAGAGCCCTGAGAATGGGCACGTTTTCCTGGTCTTAGAGCAGGTACTGTCAGCTTTTCTCCCTTGGTAGATTGGCTGTGGGTCCGTCACATGTAGCCTTCATTATGTTGCATTCTGATCTATCTACCCTTAATTTGTTAAGGACTTTTATGATGAGGAGATGTTGAGTTTTATCATATGCTTTTTCTGCATGTATTGAGATGATCTTTTGACTTTTACTCTTCTTTCTGTTGATGGTGGCGCATTATATTTATTGATTTGTATGTTTTAAACCATCTTTGCATCCTCAGGATGAAACCAAGTTGATTGTGGTTAGTGATCTTCTTTGGTGTACTGTTGCATTCAGTTTTCTAGTACTTTTTAGAAATTTTTATATCTGTGTCCATCAGAGGTATCAGCCCTTACTTTTCCCTCTTTGTCATGTCCCAGTCTGACTTTGTTACAGGGGTCAAGCTGGCCTCATACAGTAAGTGTGGAAGGGAAGGGCTTTCCTCCTATCTTTCAATTCTTTGGATAGTCTGAAAGTTGGCATTAGTTCTTTAAAAGTTTGGTAAACATTCAGCAGTGAGGTGATCCTGGATTGTTCTTTGGAGACTAATACTAATTCAATCTTATTACTTGTTTTTGATCTATTTTGTTTTTTTCTTTTTTTCTTTTCTTTATGTCCTTATGGTTCCATTTTGGTAGGCCTGATGCATCCGGAAATGTATCTGTTTCGTCTGGATTTGCAGTTTGCTAGCATAGTTTTTCGTAATATTCCCTATCAATCCCTTGTATCCTTTGATTTTATTTACACATACTTTTTTGAAAACTAGAAATCAAGGCTGAAGTGTTAAACCTAAGAGGTACTGCTAATAACTTCCAGACTACTTATAAAAATTTGAAGTAGGAGACATAAAATAATGTAATAGATTTTATGCCAGTTCACATTATGCTGTTTGAAAAATAAAATGCAACTTAATGTACAGAGTGTGATACAGTATAATGCACATGCTGTGGGTCTGTTTTCTTAGCAAACATGAATTGTGGCCGGGTGGTATACATGGGGTCCTGCTGTTGCGGGAGGTGGAGGTAGAAGGATTGGAGGTTCAGGCCCAGCTTGGGCAACTCTTCAACTTAGTGAGACCCTGTTTCAAAGTAAAAAATTTGAGAAAGGACTGTAGGTATAGTTCACTGCGAAGACTCTGGGTTCAGTCCCCACAATATAGCCCCCAAAATCCCAAACCCCCAATGAAAAGGCCTGAATTACAAAAGGTTATTATGGCCACACGGTGGCAGCACCATGCCTGCGAGCAGCATCCTTCGCGTCTGCCTTCTCAGGCTGCGCTTCCATCAGCCCAAGGCACTAGAGTTCGTTTTGTTGGTGTTTTGTCTTTTACTGTGTAATGATTTAATTTGTTCACATCCTGTATCAAGCATAGTGTAAGCATTAAGTACTCATTTCCACATTACTTTCCCAAGGGATTAACTTTGGAGTAGAAATTAGAGAAAATGCCACACATAGGACCACATGTGGCCACAACATGTAGGGGACTGTTAATGTTCCCTTACAAGAAAGGATTGTGAGGAAAAATGCTTAAGATTGTGTTATAAAAACGAAAGGCACAGTAGAGTAAAATGCACAGTGGGATAGTGTGTGTGTTCTGAGCCAAGTCTTTCCCATTTTAGTGTGTTTATCTCTGGTTTACTGTCCTGATGATTTTATTCCTCAGTGTGTAGGCATCTGTGTATTTTATAAGCATTTGCACTCTTGAAATAAATATAACAGAAGATTCTGAGGAATAGAGCTAAGTTATTTTAAGAGTTACATCACCAAAGTTTATTTCTCAAGAAAGATATTTTGCAATTCTTCTTGGCCCTTCTTAACTGAAAGAAAAGCATCACCCTAAAAACACATTGTGTGGGAGACTGTAAGGAAGCTACAGTGAAAGAGCTGTCTGACTCCCTGATGTTAGGGAGGGATAGTCCCAGGCCGTTCTCGAATCACAGAATAGGGAAGAATCGTATTCCACTCTGGGATAGATACCTGCTTTGTGTTCCGATTGCCTCTTCTTTAAAACTTTTATCGTATTTATTAACTAATGTATAAAACTATTAAATGATAGCGTTAAGATTTTTTGCTACATAATAGTAATATTACATCTTAATTCTGATTTATGATTTTTCTCTTTGCTTTAGATTCTGTTTGGGTTCCAGTGGTTGTTGCCTTACTGCTCTTTCTAGTCATTCTCCTAATAGCTGTTGCCTGTTATTTTAAGAAGAACTCCTGTAAGAAGAACAAAATAATTCTACCCAAAGTTTTGGTAACTTAGTTTTATATTTTTCTGTATTTATTAATGATAAAATGTTAACGCTAACCTTTTTTGACAGTTTCTTCAAATTATTTTTAAAATGGGATGGTGTTCAGCAACATGATGTGATGTGATATGGTAATGGGATCATCGTGGTGTAGTACTTTTCATTTAGAAAAGCACTGACCACTCACACAGTCGATCACACATTCAGAACCACAAGTATCTTTATGGTGCACCAAGGACTTTTTTGTACTCAGGACAGAAACAGAAGTCTGGTAAGGAGCTTAGAGTCTGATGGGAAGCAAAGATGAGTGTATGATGGGTAGGCAGTCAGTGAGATTGGTTCAGAGGTAGAAATTTGTACCCAGCTAGAGAAGACTCCAACCAGTGCATGAGCTGGGGATATTGGGCTGTCCCGGAGCCTGTGACATCTAAGCAGTCCTGAGGGATAGTAGTTTGTTCAGGTCTAAGGGGTAGAAAGCGCTAGGCCAAGAGTCTGGAAAGGCTCATTTTTGTTTTTTTGAGGCAGGGTCTCACTATGCAGTACAGGCAGCCCTTGGGCTCATTTTGTAGCCCAGGCTGGCCTCGAACTTGCAACAAGGCCTCCTGCCTCAGCCTCCCCAGTGCTGGGATTACAGGCGTACACCACTACGCCAGGCAAGGCTTATTTTTGAAGATGTGTAAAAATGGAAATACTTTACTATGGTTGGAGTATAAAAGGAAAAATAGCCAAAAGTGACACAGAGACTTAACATTTAATTTCTAACATTTCAAAAATCTTAGAAATGACGAAAAGAACATTTAAAGGTAATACAATGATAGCTATATGACAAGAGTAATACCTGTGTTGTTCAAAGGGTACATTGAAATTTGCTGTGAAAGTACTGTTTTTAAACTAGTCAGAGCTATCAACAATTAGTAGGCTGTTCATGTGTGAATTATAATAGGCTGTCTTGAAGCTCTAAGCTCCTTACAGTTTGCCATTTCATACTCACTAGAGAAGGAAAGCTACACCCGCCTGTGCAGTAGTACCAGTGACCGTCCAAGGTGTGGACTGGTGGAGAGGCGTAGAGCTGTGGGAGCTGAGTGTGCTGGAGGAGTACGGCAGGGTGTGCCATAATCGTGCCGTAGCCTTTGACACAGTCATCTGATCCTTTATTCTAAGGAAATCATTTCATAAACAAAAAGATGTGTGAAATATTCAACACGTTGTGTAGCTGGTAAAAATGGGAAACACCAGCATCTTCTAAAGAAATGATCATCAGTGAGTAATGTGAGCCACCAAAAGTGATAACGGGGCAGGCGAGCGATGAAGATACTCAGTAAAATCAGCTTCTGTTACACGTGTAATGCGTGTGCACGGGGAGGTGGTGTACAGAAAGTGACACAGACTGAGTTACGAGGTGACTGTCCACAAGTGTGTTTTTAGTTTTATAAGAGTATTGTTATGAGAAAGAAAAGCAAAAGCTGACCACTGATTCGGTTATATTGCCCTGAATATGTCAGTTAGCGCTCTCTAACCTCTTGGCCTTTGTCATTTGAAAAGAGGCATTTAAGCTAATAATTCATTTTCTCTTTCCTTAGCTCTCTGTGGTAAGAAAAGGCACTTCAGATACAAAACCTGACTCGAAGCACATGTTACTCCCGTCACCATACCAGCCAACTGCTGAAGAAAATAACACGTCGATCTATGCAGAGGACGTATCCCCAGTGATAGTGTCAGGCGTGCGCACCGAAGGCGGCCCTGGGAAAGAGGCGCACGGAGAAGAACCTTCCACGGGGACTGCCTCGCTGACCACTGACCTGCCTTCCGGCAGCCTTACAGCTCTGACAGAGAATCCTTTGCCTTCAAGTAGTAACCAATCGGAAACCAGTGCCGTATTCTTAAACTCCTATCACACCCGAAATGGTTCTGATAGCAGCCTCGTGAATTCAGACGGCTTCATACCTGACACACAAGTCCCCCCAAGTGATAAAACCGAAACAAAGACAGAAGGACAAAAGCCCACCATACCGAGAAACGCCCCCACCTCTTTCGGCTATGATAAGCCACATGTACTTGTGGATGTGCTTGTGGGGGACGAGGGTGCCAAGGAGTCTTTGGTTGGTTATAGACATCCAACAGATTCCCAGGATTTTCCAAAGTGACTGAGACGCAGCACGTTAGGGAGGACAGTGATTTTCCTGCTTTGATTTTGTGAAGAGATCGTGGACTCAGGAATGGTGTCTTAATTGACATTAACTAACGAGTCACTTGTTCCAGACAAATGTGGAAAGAACCTACTAATACTGTCACGTTCAGCCTGAAAGCTACAGAGATTTGCTAGTAAATTGATAATTCAAGGACAGAAAAAACCAAACCAAAGCCCACTGTGGCTTGTGCACCTTTGCATCCAGGAGAGTCATAGTCACGCGCACTCTCCGGTTAGCACGGTGCCCTGCCACGAGCGGATACTCGCTTCTTGCTGCAAGAGATGTAACAGGGTTTTCTTGCTTTTCTGTAGCTCGATATGACCTTTGTTTTTGTAAATGTACTGTATATATTTGTTTTTATTTTTGATTTTAAACATTTTTATTTTGAGACAGAGTCTTGGTGTTGCTCGGCAACCTGACCTTGAACTCCGGATCTGCCTGAGCCCCCGCAGTGGCTGGGATTACAGATGTGTGCTCCTGCATCTGCTGTGTATGACATTTCAGTGCCTCATTTTGGAAGAAACTGAAAGCTGTTCAAAATTGAATTTAAAACCTACATGCACACTAGTACTACTAATGCAATAGAGAAGTAGAAATGTGTAGGCTTTTTAAATGTACTATTACATTGTTACTTTCAAGTAAAGTACTTTAAGAATTTACTTTGATATTCATTTATTCCAGCACCTAAGCCATCTTTCACAAGTAACCAGAATATTTTTTATCGTTCGTTGCTATACATTAATGCTATAGAATTATTGTCTAATTATGTCTCAAGTTTTAAACAATCCTAAAAATAATCTCTTCAAAATGGTCCTTTATCTCTATCTTTCAGTATTTGGCACCCAGTGTGCAACAAGCAGATTTCCCTGCAGGGCTGGGGCCTGAGGTGCCTAAGGAGGGCTTAGCTGCCCATGAGTGTGTGGTGCTGAAGAGAATCCCCATGAGGAGCAGGCAGGTCCAGGTGTAGCTGTGGCACAGGAGTGCTTGGAATTACAAAGGGATAGAAATGCTAAGACTCAAATGAGTTAATGGGGCAAAACACAGTTAAGTACAATTTATGTGAGGAAATTAGCAAATGAACCATTGGAAAACATTTCTCAGTTAAAAGCGAAAATTAACATGAGACAATATTTTATGCTTGGGGGCAAGGTGATAGTAGTGAAAACACAGTTTTTGGTAGAACTGGTGTACTCTTTTTCTTCCAGGACACTTGTCTTGTGAATGACTTTTCAAAGTGCTATACTGATACATACTACACTATATAAAATTTCATATCTTTCAATAAACTTCATTTGTTCTTGTGGGGAAATTATTTTACAAATAAATGCTTAGGCAGGCAGAGTTGTGCATGCCTGTAATCCCAGCCATGTTAGAGGCTGAGGCAGGAGGGTCTCAAATTTGAGTCCCACTGGGCAATATAGCAAGACATGTCAATATAAAAAATACATAGAGCTGAGGTTGTATTTTAATGCAGAGCCCTTGGGTTCAGTGTTAGTACTACCCCCTGCAAAATAAAAACCTTATGTGAAAAACACATTTGAATGGGTGAAAAGCAAAAATATGAAAATAACTGAAATAGAAAAGCTGAGGTAATAATTACTGACTGCCAAAAAGATACCAATATGTACGCCCTCCACATGTGGAGGAAGGACCTGTTTTTATGACCTGGCTGATTTCTAACCCGGAGGCTGAGTCAGCAGCAAGCTGCTGCCACACAGGAGCCTAAGACTGGCCCTTGCGTGGGAGCTCTGCTGGCACCTGTGTTTGTCTGCCGGAGGGACCGGGGATGGGGACAGGCGGGAGCTCTGTGCACTGTAAAGGTGGACCCTATTTGAATGGGTTCAGCTAAAAAGTACAGAGATTCTGGGATCAGATGAACTTTTAAGTCCTGTGATTTGGGTGGGCCTTTGAGGGGGATAAAAGAATTGGTAGAGATCAAGTAAGAGGTAAGGACCCCTTTGCCAGTAGAGAAAACTCAAGAGAAGTGTTTTTAAGGGATTTCCACTCAGGTTGCACCTTTTCTCAAAGACTATGTTTTTCTTACTGTGGTCTGCTGTCTCTAACTTTCTATATTAAAAAGAAAAACAAGGGGATTGCCTGAATAACACAAATACATGTCATGCTTTATTTAACTTTGTCATCAGGAAGCCTCATCCAAAAATAACCCTAGGGCCGAATTCCAGGAAGATGGCAACTGGGTAAGCAGCAGGGAAAGATCCCCCCAGAGCATTGCCAATGAGACACTGAAATACAGCAGTAGAAGAAAGACAAGGAGAGAAATGGGTGCCCTGGTGCCCCAGACCCGGGAAAGATCTGAAAGGGGGAATTGAAACCCTCAGAAAGCAAACAAGACCTCTCCAGGAGAAAAAGCTCGGAGGACCGCCCTGGCACACTCAGGAAGAGAAGGCGGAAAAGGAAGGAGCTCCACACAAACCCCGAGCCCGCTTCCTCACTCCGGCACTCACAGTATCAGCCTCAGAGGCCCTTGCTCGGGGAAACATTCCAAGTCGGCCAGAGATAAGCAAATTCCTGAGTAGACCGCAAAGCCCCAGCCTTCTCCACCCACAACTGGAGCCTCACCACACTCAGACCGGCCCGGCCATGCCCTGACACGCTCCACACACTGCGCACCACACACCTCGCGCGCTGCGGCTGCCCTCTCCTCACCCTCTGCTCAGCCCTCAGTGCATCTATCCGTCCAGCGGCTCCGTGGCACCTCCCACTTCAGACTGGAGTCCATGCTGTGCTCGCTACTGCTGCAGGGATCTGGAGCCCCACACCCATGCAGCCAGCCTCGGGCAATGAGCACCGCAGCCCCCTGGGCACCGCGGTCCTGCTGCCACCGGGAGCGCGCTCCCTCAGGCACCACCCCTAGCGCCAGCCCTTTGAGCTCTCAGGCGTGGGAACCAGAGGAGGAGTGGCAGCCGTGGATCAGTGAGAGCAGCCAGTTCAGCAACGGGCTGGAGGACCGAGGCTTGCTAGAAAGCAGCTCCAGGGTGAAGCCTCACGAAGCCCAGAACCACAGAAAGACGGCGCTGTGGGCGTCTTGGTTCTCCATTAGCATCACACTGGCCCTTGCCGTGGCCAGAGGTGAGCAAAGTCCCGAGTGCTGGTCCAGAACGGGAGAGGGGAAAGCGCAGCCCGGAAAGGAAACAGCAGCGGTCAGAAGGAATGGTCAAATCCAGTGTGAGGATGGGAAGTTACAAAGGCCATTGAAGCAGAATCCACACTCTGCAGAAATCTTTCTAATCAGTGCCCTGAGGCAGGCTGGAGTCAAGGCAACCAGTGAGCAGCCACCCAGCTCTATGCCTGCACAAAGATATGGCCTCAGATCTCTCCACTGTGTGAGCAAATACCAGCAAAGAGTAGCAGAAAGCAATGGGAACGACCTCAGGACCACAGTAATTCCCAGGGATCCAGTCAAACATAAAAAGGGAGCTGGAGCATAACAAAAGAGTGAGCTGTAGATGGAGGCGGGCTACATGGCCCCACACCCTTCTCCAACACCAAGCAGGAAGCATGAACTGAGTTACCAGGATTCAGCTCCCACCCTGAACTCCCTCTCTGAGCACCGTGAGTCCTGGTGGCCCAAGCAGGCACCATGTGATCCTGACAATGGGCTGAGTCAACAGGCTTTAGGACTCACCCTAAGCTACTAATATGAGCACCAAGAGAGACTCCACACTGCTTGCATATATGAAAATGTATGAACCCATAGCATCAAACCACATGAAAAGCAGCAGTCCTAGAGCCTGAGAGACAACATACTCTGTAGCAGACCCGAGAAAATCCTCCAATTCTTTCCGAGAACTAATAACTAAACTTAGTACATACCATGATCTACCATGATGAGCACAGATGGAGGAGACCTCACGCCACATGTGCCCAGCATCATAAGTGCACCCAATGCCCAACAAGTTTGAGTGGTGGGATGAGGTGAAGACGTGGAAATAGGGTATAGACCCGCCTCTCTTAACTGGGAGGGGTTAGTCTCCAAAGACACTAATGGCCTATGAGGGGATACCAGGCACTTTGGTGAGGAGCTCAGAGGCCTGAGTGGGGAGGAACCTCCCTTCAGGTTGCATGAGAGCCCTGAGGACCTAGACTGATCTTCCCACAGAGAGGTGTTGGGACAGAGTCAGGGAGTCCACGGGGGTGACCATGCAGACTTAGATCAGCCAGGGAGAGCCCCTGTCCCCGGGGCATGTCTGGAGCTCTGACCGGCCCCCGAGGTGTGCCAGGTGCTCCACCCCGCCCCTGGAGCTCCACTCGGTCTCTGAGACATGCCAGGCACTCTGCCTGGCCCCCGGGGCATGCCAGGCTCTCCGCTCCACCTCTGGAGCCCCACTTGGCCCCCAGGGCATGCCAGGCACTCTGCCTGGTCCCCGGGGTGTGCCAGGAGCTCCAGCCCCCTCCTGAGCCCCACCCGGCCCCTGGGGTGTGCCAGGCACTCCGCCCAGCCCCCAGGACATGCCTGGAGCTCCACTCAGCACCCCCCCCGGGCATGCCAGGGTCTTCGCCCAACCCCCAGCATGTGCCAGGCACTCCACGCCACCCCCAGAGCTCCACTCAGCCCCCGGGTGTGCCAGGCCTCTGCCCCGCCCTCAGAACTCTGCCCGGCCCCTGGGGCATGCCAGGTGCTCTGCCCAGCCACTTGGGTGTGCCAGATGCTTTGCCTGGCCCCCAGGAAGGCCCTGAAGCCTCACCTGAGCCTATAGACATGGACGAGCTAACAGTCTGGCAGTTCACTGTGTAACCTGCCTACCTGACTGGACACTCAACAGCTGTGAGGGATTGTCAAAGGGTGCTTCTCCATTTCCTGCCATAGTAATTTGTGTACACCCATGTAACATACAGCATATTTAGAAGCAGCCAAGTCTCTGCCCAAAGTAAGAGCATGAGGGAGTAAATAAACCAAAAGTGCAGTTATTACCAGTGGGAAGATCCCTGACAGGGAGGTAGAACAATGGTGGTGAAGTGGAGAAAATTGATTAATTAAACGAGCCATCATCTATATAACTGAGTAATAAAGATGAAGATAACATTATGTAATACAATGTCCAGTGGTAACCCCATACTATTTTCTCTGTAATCTGTTATTTCCTTTATTGTTTTTGTGTTAACAAATGCAAAGACAACACTATGTAATACAGCATCCAGTGATGGTTCTGTACTGTCTCCTCTGTAATTTGATATTTCCTTTATTGATTTTGTTATAACAAATACGAAGATAACATTATGTTATACAGCATCCAGTGCCAATTCCCTACTATCTTCTCTATAACTTGGTGTTTTCTGTACTGTTTCTGTGTTATTCTGGGTTCTTTTGTCTTAAAAAAAAAAATCAAAAATAACTCTAGGGTCATCCAGAAATAGAATCTCATAATGATTACACAGTGCTACACTAAAGGCTTTTAGTCACTATTTTAAAAGGCAAAAAGTATTTTCCTTACTAAGAGGTTCATGAAAATATTTAAGTTTTGTTTGGATCTTGTACGCATCTTGTTGGGCTGATACTTCTTTTTTTTTTTTTTGGTTTTAGGTTTTCTGTCTTGCTTTCCATTATCTCTGTCCTTGAATTATCAACTAGCAAATCAAATAATGTTAATCTGACTCTGTCTTCAACTCCCAGAAATCAAAGCAATAAGATAAGATTTCCAATTTGGGAACAGTGGTAGAAATCAGCCTTTTTTGTTTCCCTGGAAATCATGAAACAGCAACAATGAGAATTAAAAATTAAATGGTTCTTCCACTTGGAAATTTTGTTTTTAATTCTCTACTTAAAACCCTTGAGTCAGAAGAAGGAATCCAAATTGTAGAGTTGATAGAAAAAAATTAGTGAAAATACAATTCAGAACCAATGGAAAAGCTGTGGGACACATTTCAGACTAAATTCCTGGTGTAAACACTTATACTGAAAAAAACAAGTGAAGTAAACATTTGATGGGAGCTTTACTTAAACCAACTGGAAGGAATGTGAAAAGGTAAAAGAGAGAATAAACAAATTTTTAAAATGAGAACCCATGAATAATTACAACACCTGGTTCCTTGAAAACATGTTCAAAGTTAATTTCTACAAATAATAAAACACAAAATATTATTACTCCAAATAGGAAGCCAAGAGGGAAACCATAGAAATAAGAAATTGATTATGGACCTATTTTTCAGTTCTGGGCAAGTAAATGTGACTGCATGTAAATGGATGAAGAAAGTACAATTTGCAAAAAGTGTATCTAGATGAGATAGAAACTTCTTTAGGCAAAAGCCCTATTACCATAGAAGATTTAGATTGAGAAAATTGCCAGAGAAATTCTCCCACACACCCCACTGCCACCACCTAGAAGGCCACACAAGGGATTTCCCAGGGAAATCTCTCTGACTCTTAAGAAACAGGTAGTTCCTGGTTCACACAGATGAATTTGTCCCACTAGAGTTGGCCGTGGTATCACTTAACTACAGAAGCCAGTGTTGCCCATGAAGTTGCTTTCAATGTCTGCAAGAACCTGGTGACCTGGGCCAGAGAATCTCAGCACCCTCCCTTGGAATTCCTGTCAGATCATGAAAGGCAGAGGAGCACCCTCCCGTTGCACAGCGTCGGGCAGGTATGGAAGTGCATGCCAGCTGATAGCACCACATTCCTGTCCATGGATGCAATAGATACTTGCTCAGCGCAACCTGCGTGGCAAGCTCCTCCCTACATGGGGGCGCTAACACAAGGCACATAATGTGCAAGGTGCCTGACCTGCAGTTTTTATTCTAATGGAAGGCACGACAGCGGGAGTAAAATCAAGCATACCCTCTCAAATGATGGTGTTACAGAGACAACAAAGCAGGTAAGGCAGACAGGTGGTGGGAAGAAGTGCTGCTATTTGGGGTGGCCACAGGGGGTCCACCAAGGAGGTAATATCTGAATAAAGATGAGGTGTGTGAGAAGGAACCTGGGCATCCCAGGAAAAGCATTTAAGCAGAGGGGAACCATGCTAATGACCACGGGGTACAGGCCTGGGGTATTCAGGAAATGCGCAAAGGGCACAGGCAGGAGCGATGCAGGTTAGGAGTGTAACAGGGCCCAGCAAGAGACTGTAAACATTTTGACTTTCATTCTGAGCGAAACGCAAACACATGGGAAGGTTCTGAGAAAATTGTCTAATTTCACATTTAAAGGGAACGTTCTGCCTGTGGTGAAGTCCAGCGGCTAGAGGCAGGGAGACCAGTCAGGAGGCTGTGGCCACAACCCAGGCAAGAGATCACGGTAGCCCAGGCCCAAGTGGCCGCAAAGGAGGAAGTGACAACTGGTCAGACTGTGGCTCTTCTCTGAAGGTCTCCCCTGGGCCACAAGACGCATGATTATGCCCGTGCGTGAGCCTTGGGATCGATGACATCCATAGGGTTTTCAGGGTCAGCGAAGTACCTCAGTCAGAAACAGTCAAGATCTGTAGCCTCTTCATTCAAAAAAAAAAAAAAAAAAAATGAGCAAAGGTCAAAAAAGTTTAACGTAGTGAAGCTCTAGGTCTTGCAAATGGAGATTTTTAAATGTGAGCTGAGTATCCCTTTTCTGAAATGCTTGGGGGCAGAAGTATTTCAGATTTTGGAACATGTGCATATACATAATGAGATATCTTTGGGATAGGATCAGAGTCTAAACAGGAAATCCATTATGTTTCATATATACCTTATATACCTAGCCTGAAGGTGTAATTTCATGACAGTATGTTTAGCACACCTATGTGACCCATCGCATGATGTTGGGTGTGGAAACTTCTACTTGTGGTATCATGTCTGTGCTAAAAAAGTTTCAGATTTTGGAACATTTCATTTTTTTTGCATTTTTGGATCGGGGATGGTCCAACTAATAGTGTTCATGGTCCACAAATTTAACAAAATTAAAAGAAGATCCGTTATTATGCTGTTGCCTATGTTTGAATAACAAAGTTCCTTCTTTTCTGAATTAGAGTCCACAAACTATTTTAAACTGCAAGCCAATTATTTCCAAAATGGAGAACTGCTGAAAGTTTACAGTTCTTCTTCAGGAGCGTAAAGAGCTCCTCTCCAATACTAAGAATAGTGTCCCAGTTGTTGGGACTGCAGGTCCATCCATACAAGCATATGGTTTTCCGTAGGTCTGGTGTTCAAGCTGGAATTCAAGATGATTGAAGATGTGTGGCTGCTTTCTAAATCTCAGGAGAGACAGGGCCTGGGAAAGAAATGAGAAACACGGTCAGTGGAGGAACTCTGTCAAAATCACCCTGAACACCACTTTTTAAATGCTGTTCTCAGGAAGGATGAAGCATGTGTAACCTTGGCTCTGACTGAAGAAAATCATGCTGGCTCCACAAATGCACGCTGGGCTGTATTGCTCACCCCTGCCTCCCTGGTGCCTAGCACAGTATCCAACAGATTCTCCGTAAACATCTGTGTGAGTGAGAGAATAATTACATTTCTAATCCGTGAATTATTAAAAAGACACGTCTTCTCTGATATCATTCCATTCCCTTATGGAGTGACCATCACATGTGAAGAATACATCATCATTTTCCACTACTCCTCAGGCCTGAGGTGAACATGTCTGATTTTATCCCTCAGTTTGGGTCTGTTTGCTCCAGAACCTTGGTCAGGTTCTCTTTCTCCATGTTTCATTTTTTTTTGTCCGTGAGATCAGATAATAATACCAACCTCCCAGGCTGGTAAAGAGGATTAACTAAACTGAGCCGTGGAAAGAACTCAGTACAGTGCTCAATAATTATTGCAGCTTCTTATGGATCCCAAAATGGCACTGAAAGTATAAAAAAGAGTTTTATGGAGGTAGCATCTTATAAAGATTTTTCTTTTATTTTGAAAAATAACACACAAAAGTTAAGAATATTGTGGGCCTCCATGTACATACTTCCAAGTGTTAATAATTATCAGGTTGTAGCAGACATTATGAAACAAAGAGCAGACATTATGCAGCTTCCTCTGCAATGCTCCATCCAATGTGTATCTCTAAAGGAAGGACAATAATAACCAAAAAGCAGAAAAAGGACTGCCTGCCTGGCATGGAAGAATCTTTCGTCTGCTGGAAGCCACAAGGACCAGGGCAAAGAGCATCAACTGTCCAAGGCAGGGACTCGGCCAAGTCCTGTCCAGACTCACCACATGGAGGCATCCCTGCCACAGCCAGGGTGGGCTCTCCTCCTGAGGGGCAGGGACTGGGGCCAGCATCTTATGCTGGAAGTAAGGCAGAGTACAGGTCCCCATTAGTTATCCACACCAAGTGCCATTTCACTGGAAACAACTCTGTACAAATATTTCTGCTTCAAAATTAGGGGG
This sequence comes from Dinomys branickii, assembly GCA_004027595.1. NCBI lineage: Eukaryota > Metazoa > Chordata > Mammalia > Rodentia > Dinomyidae > Dinomys > Dinomys branickii. The sequence goes on along the minus strand of PVLD010005828.1, from coordinate 38,435 downwards.
AAAAATAGAATCTAATCTTATCTTTTCACCTACCGTGAGGCACCATTGGCAATGCTGGCTCTGACATGTTGCAATATTACGCCACTGGAGAGCTCATTGATTGGTGACAGGACTGGTTGTTTTCTGCAATTTAACATAGCGAGAGAGTTCATTATCTTTGGGAGAACTCGGTTCTTAAAGATTCTACACACTTCCTCCTTTTTCCAAATTTCCTTTTTTTCCACAAAGCCAGTAAGTCAGGAGAAACTCCAATTTCATTATCTGCTGCTCTGCATATAACAGCTTGAATTAAATCATTCCCCTTTTCTTTTGAACTGGAACTTGGAACACTGTGACTGCTTTAAAATAAGATCCATTGCTATCAAGGATACTGAACATCGACATGCCAAATCCAGGTTAGAACCTACATCTGCATTTAAAAAGCAAGATCAGTGCTCAGGGTAAAACTCAGTGTGGAGCATTAGGCAGCAAAGAGTGGTGCTCAGAATGCCGGAAGACAGGGCACCCCAAAGAGGAGGACAGGGGAGGGAAGGTGCGCCGCACATTTCTGCGTTTAAGCCTAAGTTACCTTGTGAGGAGCTGCAGATACAGTTCGGTGGTAGAGCCCTTGCCTAAGTTAACTTACAAGTAATAACAGCTTCCCTTGGAGGAGATTAGAGACTGGACTCAAAGGTTAGATGCAGTATGGAGGTGCCGGAAACCCTGGTACTATCTTTACAACCTTTCTGTACACCTTTCATTTCAGAAAGTGCACCGCAGTCCTGGAATAACCCTGGAATTCATGATGTGATAAAGGTAGTCTTGCCCGTAGCCTCTGAAGAAAGTCCCAGCAGACTGTTCCAAGGCCACTTGGTCAGAGATGAGGCCTTACCTGCATGGTCCCAGCCCCTCACAAGGCTCCAGGTATGCACTGCTCTCCACGGACGCCAAGTCCTGGAGCGGGGTGACAGCGCCTTGACAGAACAGCTTCTCTTCTGCGCCCTTCTTCCGGCAGAAGACCTTCCTGCCCTCCGTCTGTGGGAGCTGCCCGTGCTCCAGCAGCACCGTTCACCCCGCGATGGCCCTCGCACGGATCCCGTCCCTGCTGCTCTTTATAGCGGATGACGGAGGAGTGAGGTAGCTTCGCAACCGCCTTCTGAAACTTTCTCTACCGTTTAAGAAGGGGAAGAAAGAGACGGTAAGACTCACAACCCTGCCTTAGCTCATTATTATCTCCACCCCTGCCTTCTTCTAGAAGGCAAGTGCAAGAAACTACAGCGCTTAGCTTACGGTGGAGCAGCAAATATTTGCTAAATGTGAATGAATGAATGAATGAATGAATGAACACTGCTCAGCAGCCATTCCTATTCTTCACTAGTGAGACAATTTTACTGAGAACTTGACGAGGATGTTTGCACAAGAAGAAAACACCAGAATGCATTTCCTCCTCTGACTTCAAGATTTTCTCTCGTTGCCGACAACAAAATTGCTTGATGACTTTATTGTACTTCAGTGTGTAATTGCAGTGCCTCCAAAACAGTGTGGAAAAACTTTGTAAAATGATATGAGGAACCATGGGCAAAAAATAGATGGCCTAGTTTGACCCGTGTAAAGGAGATAGGAAAAAGATCTAACGTAGCCCACAATGATTGTCCTCCAGAGTCACGTTACAATGCACTGTGTGCTTTGCTCAGCTCACCCTTCTCTTTCCAGACTGCTGTTCACTGAGGTGGGAACGGAAAAGGGAGAGGCATCAGCTGAGTGGGGCTGGGGTCCCACAAGGACAGGGGACGAGAGAGCCTGAGGCACACCGTGCAGATTCAGTGGGCAGCCACCCGAAAAGGGAATAAGAATCCATTTTTGACCAACAGTCACTGGGTGGTGTAATTGCCAAGCACATTACTCAAAATCAGCCTAGCACTGGTCCCTGGCAGCCTATCTTTTTCCTTAAGGCCAGGTGAGTTGTTTTGTCCTCGTACAAGATTCGAGGAGGAGACAGAGGACCTGGACTCACTGTGGAGGAAGATTTTAAATCATCATGGAAAAGCAATTCAGGACACATCAGTGAAGAAAACAGCCCGTTTACTAGGAAGAATCAGAAAGTGCACTCAAAAAGTTCAGTCTCTTGAGAAGTGAGGTACACTATGGTTTTGTGTTGGGAGTGTTTATGTGGTCTTGGGGTACCCTGGGGACTGATGACCTGGGATGTTTATTTCTCTGAGTTGTTCACCGTTTATCTAGTGTCCGTTTCCTTAGCATCCCAGGCAAAAACTGGCTTCATCAACTATAGGTTAAAATGCAAACCGCTGGTATGTGTTTGCTGTTTGGACACATGGCACCCAATTCATAGTACTGTTTCACTGAGGGTGGCGGTTTCGGGGGCTCCAAGGGGTGCAGTCTCAGTAGGAAAACAGAAGCCAAACGTATCTCTAAGATTCAGGGCTTTAGGAGTGAGGAGCCAAAAAGAGAAACAGGCCTGAGTCACAAAAGACACTGCAACTTTAAAATAACACCCTCCTTGTCTCTTTTCTACCTACCTCTCCCAGTCTGACTGGGTCCCAGCCCCTCACCTCAGGGCTATTTCCATAGCATCGGCCCTACCCTGCCTTCAGGGCCTGCCAGCCCAGCCCAATCACAACAAGCTTTCTGTACGCACGCAGGACTTACAGCAACTGTTTTTTTTTAGATGATGCTTACACTTTTATAAAAGTGATAAAATAATGCAATAAAACAAAATTGTAGCTGTTTCAAGGAAACATTTGCCATTAGTTAAGCAAGAAGGGGTGCTCACCTTGAGTATTTATTTACATATTTTTGACTATGCCCCTAGATTTACTTATGGACCATACACTTGTAAGGTGAAAATCCCTTCATCTCCTCCTTCTACAACATGAGCCCGCTCTATGTATCTTTGGAATAAACTTTTCTATTGTGCAGATTCAAGCTCCTTAGATGCTGTTGGTGTTTGCATTAGTGAAAACAAAATGACTGCTACTCAAAGTTATGCTCAGCAAAACTTTTGCTCCTTTAAACTGGCTTTACGAATTCCAAATAGGTGCCAACCCATACAAAGAACAGATTGTAACTCTCAAGCAGCAGAACAAAAAATAACTTATTCAACTTACTAAGCTTCAATACCAAAAAAGATTACATTTGGCTTAAAGTCCCAAAACAGACATTGAACCAGGGAGTTATGATTTATACTCAAATGATGATACATCCTTAAAAGCTATTATAGCTGTATTAATACAAGACTTCTTCAAGGCTAACTTCCCCAGTAATTCAAGAATAGGAGCAGAGCAATAACATTATGCCACAATACCTCTCTTTAAGATGTAAAGCCCTGCAGGACAAATACCTATAATAATTTTTCAATTCAATTAAAATAAATCGTAATTCTTCTCTACTATTTTGGTCTCAATCATTTTAGAAGCAGCAGTGAATTTTGAAAATACACAATTTAAAGGTCCCATAAATAAAAAGCACATTCGGCCACGCATCCAGTGCTCAAAAGCATTCAGGACCTAAACGATAAATAGCAGCGCTGACCTTGAGTATTGCATAGTTCCCTGTTCTGGGACGAGCTGGAAAGGAGCTCCAGTCGCCTGGCCAGTTGCACTTGTGACCACGATGCTTAAGCACTGCTTTCTAGGTTTCCTCCTCAGCCTCTTCCTCCCTGGTGGAGTAGGTAAGTGCCTTGTTTCTTTTTAATGAGAGCCCAGCTTTGTCTTGGATTCTGATCAAGAGGCTGCTAGAAATGGTATTGATGTTTTTCTGGGCTTTGTAAAATTCGAGCTTTCTGAGGTCAGTTCCTATTTACAGCCTGAGTGACTCCACAGGCGTCTAATGAACACCTGCCAGAGAGGACACAGACATAGGGCTGCAGGAGTAAGTGTGTGTGCTCTCTCTTGCTTTAGGATTTCTTTTGCTTTGCAGAGACTCTGCCCATAGTAACTGTAAGCATGGGCCCTTAAGCCAGACTGTCAGAGTCTAGATTTCAACTCAGCCACTTACTAACTAGGAAAACTTGTGCCATTTCTTGAACAACCTGTGCCTCAATTTCCTCATCTGTACAATGGAGATCATAAGTCACTGTAAAGATTCTAGGAGTGACTGTCTATGTCAAGTTCTTAGAGTGGTGTCTGGCATAGAATAGGGACGTACACAAGTTGAGAGAATTTGTTGCTGGTGTTTGCAGACAACTTTCAGAAACACAGAGCATCTTGTCATGACATACCTCTGATCAAAGCTACTGGGATCTCAAGTTAACAGATGAGTATTTCTCAGAGCAGAAGCCTTGAATAAATTTCCACAACCACAGTTTGCCAATGACTGATACCTAAAAGTAATTCCAGCCCCTATCTTCTGAAAATCTGTGAGAAGTGGCTATGCTCCTGGTCCTCCGTAACAAGGACTCATTTAATAAAACATGGCAGGATCTTACCCGGCCCCTCACCTTGGGCTACATAAGCAACTCCTTTGGGGCTAATTAGTACACAACTGCTCAGCCTCCCCATCCAAACAATGCAGTAATGAAGTGATCTATCTTACCTGTTGTCAGTGGTAACTAAACACGTTGATGAGGATGAACGAAGTGCTTGTCGTATGTTGAATATTCATATTTGTTCAATGTTCAACGAATGCCAGCCACAAGAGGGAAGAGGACTGGAGGAGGAGGAGGAAGAGGAGGAGGAGGAGGAGGAGGAGGAGGAGGAGGGATATAATCAGCTTCTAATAGCTGTCTTTTCCATTAGCTCCTCTGTCCTGAAGCTTTGCTCTTGATTTTCTGCAATCAGTAAGAGGCAGCTCTGGAGTCAGTCAGCCTAGGTTTAAAAAAAAAAATCACCTTCACTATTTCCTGCTGGGCAAGTTCCTTCACCTCTCCAAGGCTTAGGTTTTAGTCTACAGGAGGAAGTAGCAATCGTACCTTTTCACACAAGAGCTGGACAAATCCAGTAAGTGACTAAAACAGTCCTTTGGTGCCTAGCACCAAGTGCGTTGGTGGTAGAAGCAATGATATTGTTACAAAAATGAGACAGGAAATCCAAAGACAAAGAGATAAAGAGCCTGCAGACATCTGTCTTCAGGTTAGCAAATCAGCTTTAGGCAGGTCTTCAGGAAATTGCCTATCATGTCCCCCGAAGCTCAGAAATTTTTATGTCCTACATGTGATTAATCGGGAAGTGATGGGGGTGCAAAATCAACTGTGGCAATATCCAACTGCACACCACCATTTGGTACGCGACAGGAGGCCCCCAAATACAAATAGAAACAAGTAACAATGTTAACACAGTTTGGTGGGTAAGGACAGACCCCCGAGGAAACGGCCCCATTCCTTAGAGAATAACTAGCTGTGAAAGTTGCTGAGATCATGAGTGAAGAAATATTGTCTTTCTCTCAGTAATGTAGTATTTGAGCAAAGATGTAAAGAGGTAGAGAAATGGGCCATGCACAAATTCCAGAGGAAGAAATCCAGGGGAAGAGTAGCTCAAGAAAAGGGCAGGGGTGATGCAGTGCACCTAAGGTCGGGTCACTGCTGGCACAGGGCAGCGAGAGAAAGAGACCACTCCGGAGGAGAAAGGTGCGAGGAAACGGGAAGAAGGGGACAGGGAGGAAACACAGATGCTTCTTGTTTCCTCCTTTGGCCCAGCTTCTCTTTCCTTATCTGAATCTTTGACCCCTAAAATAAAACATTCTTGCAAGTCTCTTGGTGCCACAAGAACCAAACGTTGGGGGGTGGGCCACCTGTGTCACGTGATTAGAGGAAGAAGTCACAGCCATTTCAGTGCAAAGCTTTTCCTCTGCTGCCAGGATCACTATTCAGAACCCTGGGTGCCACGAGGCCGCCTCAGTACGGGCCAGTTCATCTGAGAGATCCTGCGGGATACTCAGAGCCGGGAGGCAGGCAGCGAGTATAGCCCTGCAGGGAAGAACTGCAAAGACAGAACAAGCTGAAGGCAGAACTGGAGAGTAAACAGTGAAGGAACTGAGTCTTGGCCTGAGGTCTTGTGGCCAGAACAATCCCAGGCAAGCTCTGACTCAGACTGGTGGTCAGATCATCTCCCAGGTAGGAGGATAGGCGGGTCTCTCATCTCAGTCATTATTTCCCATCACCATCTGGGCAAGAACTAAGGACAATACTCTTTCAGCCAGATTAATTTCCTGGGAAAGGGGGCTGAGAGCACATCACACATGTTTCTGTTGTCTGGAACTCATCGCTCTAAAACTTCACCTTGGGTGGAGATATACCTCCAAGGTAGAGCGCTTGCCCAGCATGCACAAGGGCCTGGCTTCCGTGGTTCCACCCGCAGTGCTACAAAAAAGTAAAAATAAAAAAGAATGAAATTGATGTCCATGAAGACAAAGAATCAAAAATGTTTCGTTTCTGGGCTCCCCTTCAACTCCCCACAATAGAGCAAGCGCTTCCAGAAATCCCGATGCAGGTACTGCATTTAAAACTCCTGCCAATAACAACAGCACTCCGTCCGCTTCCATGCTTTTCCTTCTCATTGTTTCAGGAACTCAGCCAGCTCCTGACTCTCTGAAGCCTCAGAGGGTGCGATTTCAGTCACGAAACTTTCGTAATGTCTTGCTCTGGCAGCCTGGGTGGGCATTCCCCCACAACAGGAGCGTCTATTTTGTGCAGTACAAAGTGTAAGTAAATTGAGCTTCCTCCAGGTGACAGGAAAGGCCACAGGGATGACACATTCTGGAACACAAGGGCATATTAGTAGCTGAGGTTTTTTCTGAAGAGTTTCAGAAGGGTTGCAAAACAGTACAGACAGGGATAGAAGTGACTTGATTTCCTGAAAGGCTGCTTGGGGATTTGAAATAATTAAGGATACAATCTTTAGAGCAAACCTAGAAAAGCAGAGACCTGCGACTTGAGCACCTTTGGTGCTCGGCACTTAGTGAGTTCTCAGGGACACATTTGTCAAAGGAATGGTGGAAGTGCCTTGCTTTACACATAGCAAGTACTATTAACAGCTGAAGTAAGCATGTGACAACACTGAGTGTATAAAATGCATTTCTAGCCTAAAACTCATTTTTTAGAATGGCGCTCCCGCTTATGTAATCCTTTTCAAACGTCAATGACTCTGGTAGGCATGAGCACACACTGGGACATGCCGCTGAGTGCTCTTCTTGGTGGACCCTCACACTCTCCCTGCAGGACCAGGGCCAGTATTCAGCCATCATTGACTCTCCCTGGACCAAAGCTTGGAAACACACACTGCTGATTGAAAACAGCAGGCTTTTCTGCATTGCATTCCCTTGGGTTGTTAGAGGATCTGCTTCCCCTGACATAGTTTGAGATGCTGGCTGAACACAAGACAGGAAGTATCGCCGCTTAGTTTTGGTGCATTTTTGTTAGAAATTCAGCAAATCAGCAATATGCATGAGGCAGGGTAACGATTTTTTATTCTATGCCCCTCCAAGATGGGGTAGACCTTAGTTGACATTTTGTTACTAATCAATTCCAAAGGATTAGCCCCAGAAGTTCCTTAGTCTTTTCACTATTCCTGCTTTTCTCTACGCATTTTGTTTAGCAAATGCATAACTCCCACATCTTTACAAAAAAGCAGTCTTCACTAGAAAAATAGATTTATGCATAGCTAGAGATCCCCCATTATAGAGGAAATAGAGATCAGTACTCTTTATATGTCTTCTCTGGCAGCCTAATGGGTCCCAAATGTACCTCTTTGTGAGCAAAGTGATGAGGGGACTAAAAGCTGTTTCATGATGAGGATTAAACTTTAGAAACCCCCTGGAATAATTTTAAATGTATAATTCTTTTCCTTTAAAAGGGTTCCCATGGGTTATATAAATTTCAGTTCTCAGAATGCCGGGAGCCATTGCTGTCTCTGTGGTATTTTCAGTTGCACCAGGCAGCTCTACCATTCTGAAAACTTTCACTTCGGTTATTCCTGGTTCCTATCGGTCTAAGGTTAACAGATTGGACTGGACAAAAACCTGAAGTATCATATTGAAAGAGTAGTCAGTTGTTACAGCTGAAGTTCAGCTCACAAAGACAGAGTCTCATCAATAAACAATTAAAAGTCATCCAATTGTGCCCCAGGCATGCTGTAGGGCCTGCTTTATCCCCGATATAATGAAACTGCTGTCATGGTATAGATTACAGAGAATTGAGATCACATGTATTTCTTCACTGTATGACTTCAAGATTAGATTTGAAGTCCTTCAACAAAGGAAGAGCCTTCCTCCCAGCCTCCACTTCCTGTTCTGCTCCCTGCTACCACCGTAATGTTTTTGCTCAGATTTGTGACTGCAAAGGAAGTGAAGTCATAATCTTCTCTTTGGTTCTTACACCGTCCTCTGGTCTCCGCATGCACCTGTCTGCTGCTTTGCCTCATCCCCTTTTATCTTCCTCTCTCCCAGCCCCTAATCACAGGGCTCCCTATGACGCCTTGGCCACAACTTCCGTGTCATTTTCAATAAAGAGATGAGTCATGTGCGTTCAGTAAGCACCACCCAGGATAACAAATGGGAGCAACTTCTCAGAATCAACCGTATTGCTCAATAGGAAGCAGATGAGAAGTGGAGGAAAACCACAGAGTTTGAACCTCAGAAGCATGAAGGGTTAGAGACTGAGTATTTAAAAATGGAAGTCAGTCCACGAGCCAGAAGCATCACTTCGACAAGTATGAACAACCTAAAAAGGCTTACGTTAATGATACAGGAAGTGTCAAGGTTGAATTGATCTTTCAGTTGGCTAGCGCTTTGGTTAACGAGACAGAAATCTTCAAAATTTTCAAATATTGAAGATTCCAATAAGTGGCACTGATACAACAGGGCAGATTTCAACCTGTGTGAAGAACACACTGAAAAACCGGAAAGCTCCTTTGATGGAAAAAAGAAACAAATGTTTGTACTTTTGCTCTCTTTAGGTATGGTGAGAGAGAGTGGAAGAACAAGAAAGAATGCTGGGGTACTCGGGAACTCTCTTGTGACCTTACGAATGAAACCTCAGAGCTACAGGAGCCTTATTATGGGAGGGTGAGGGCAGCCTCGGCAGGGCGCTCCTCGGACTGGAGCATGACGCCGCGCTTCATTCCCTGGTGGGAAAGTGAGTGAGATCGCAGAGCTCTTTGCCTTTTCTCTCCCTGCCTTTGAGCTGCCTCGCAGAGCCAGACCTTGTGCCTTGCTGGTTTTAAAAATGTTTTACTGGGATATAAACCATACTTCTAACAATGTACTTTTACAACATGTAAAGTCCAATGGGTTTAATGTACCCATGCCGTGTGTACATTTAAGAATCACACACAGACAGCTTCAGAACACTTTTGTCACCTCAGAAAGACGCTCCGTGCCCTGCGGCTGTCATCTTTCTCTGCTCTGACTGCCCCAGCATCCCCAGCTCTCCTCCCTGTCTCTGCACAGTTCCTTGTTCTGGGTGGAATCACAATACGTGGTCTTTCAGGACTGGCTTCTTTCACTGAGCCTAGTGTTTTCATGGTGTGTCCACGGCCGTAGCCCGTGTCAATACTTCCTGCTCTTATATGGCCAAATAATCTTCCGTTATGTGGGTTTTCTCCCCAAGTACAGTCAGAGAGGAAGCTTTGGCCTAGTCCTATTAAAATTGGGACAGAGTTAAGAAGAGTTTAGCATGTTTTCAAGTCACCAGCCCCTCTATAAAAAGAAAAGGCCTTAGGCACTATTCTATAATAAGGCTTTTTTCTTTCTCTTTTTTTAGCCAGGCCTCATAGGTATGAGACTTAGAAATGCGGTTCATAAACCAGTTGAAATTGGAGCTCCTCCTTTAGAAGCAATTGTGAGGAGACTTGCCCACTCACCTGTCCCAGCACCCTCCAGCGTGGCGCCCTCCTCCAACAACACCTGAGGCTTTTTGTTCAAACAGGGTTTTTCTATACAGTGCTTCCTGGCGTTGAACTCATTTATGTAGCCCAGGCTGAACTTGAACTCATGGCAATCTTCCTGCCTCATCCTCCCAAGTTCTAGGATTACACAGGTGTACCACCATGCTTGGCTTCCTGGGGCTTTTTTGAAAAACCCCTGTCTGAAAAGGCTTCTAGGATGTTAGAAGCATGTTCCTAGAGTCCACCATATGAGCTAATAAACCACCTATCTGTTTGGCTTGCTAGAAATCTATTTCTTTTACATGAAAAAGTTCTGGTTCCTGATCCCTATCTAGACATGAAGCAATGGTTCAAATAACAAAAAGCCTTAAGTGGAAAGCAGAATTTGATCCTTTGTAATTTCAATAGTATCTGAACCTAGAGTTTCTTGGATTAAATATAGATATGGACTTTTAGAATAGGACAATATTCTAATGGCATGGTCTACAGTCAGATTAAAGAATCACCCTGCCTATTTATTCATTCAGCAATTATTTATAAGGCATTTACTATGTTCCAGGCATTTTATGAGGTCCTAGACGAAATCTGGCAAGCACAGCAGACATAAAGAAGTCTCTTTCTTCCTTTAGATTTCTGCTTAATAGGGAAGACAGATATCAGTGAAAATAAGCACACCTGCATAAAATGATATTTGCGACAGGTGGTACAAAAGAGAGAGACATAGCACTGGAGCCTGGCCAAGTAGGGAGCTGCCTAGTGATGTGAGGAAAAGCGTCCCTGTGGAAGTGACGCGTGAGCTGATGGCTGTAGACGAAAAGGGGCTATTGGACAGAGGGCAGAACAAAGCGTTCCAGGAAAAGGAAACACTATCTGCAAAGACCCGGTGGCAGGAGGGAGCATAATAATCCAAGGGACTAGAAGACAGCTGGTGTGGTAAAATACAGCATGCAAGGAGGGAGGATGGAGTGAGGGGGTAGGATGGGGTGAGAATTTCCTATGCAAGAGTTATGGTTTCCTTTAGGAAATAAATATAAATAACTTTGGAGAGGTAGGCAGTTTTGGGAAGTGAACCAAGAAGTCTACCATGAGCTACACCTCATCTCCCAAAAATGTAATTTGAATTGCAGGAACACATGATCAGACTTATACATTGAAAAGATCACTTTGATTATATTTGGGAGACAGACTGGATGTAAACCGTTGTGGCTTGTGTCTAGACGTTCACCCAAGGCCTCATACAGTCCTAGAGTTGTTTTTTGGAGGTAGCTGAATCTAGTGTGCTTGATTCATGGTTCAACACTAGGATTAAGGGTGCTGGAATTAAATGTGGGTGGTTTCTGGATCAATCCAGGGATTGGATGGGCACCATGTGAATCCCAGTAGACTGGATAAAATAAAGAGTAAGAAAGAGGTTTGTCTCCCACTTCTTTCTCTTGTTGCTTTTGCTGTCTTCTGACCACCATGAATTGCTCTCTTCTGTGAAGCCACCTTGCCTTGGAGCCAGCCAGTTACGGACTGAAACCTCTCCAAACTGTGAGCTAAAATCTTTTCCCCTTTCACTTTGGGTGTTGGGCATTTTCTCTCAGCAAATAGAAAAGCAACTGACATAAGCAAATGAGGTTACTGTAATAGTTGGCAGAACACAGACCAGCCTGAGTTAGCATAATGAAAAGGGCTATGGAAAGTTTATCACAGGAAGGCTGTTTCATAGGAAAAACTGGCAGAACATGGTAATAGGATAGATATAGTGGAGAATATGCCTGAGATGAAATGTCTTTCTTATGTAACTAAATGGTTGAGATGCTTTTGATAGAGTTTCACCAAAAAAAGACCAGTTTGGTGAAAAGTAGGGTAGTTAAGATTGTGACTTCAGTTCAGATGTTGAGTCCAAGGTCTTTTGAGGAGCAGGGTGTGGAGGTATATGCCTTTCATCTCAGCACTCAGGAGGCTGAGGCAGAAGGATTGCCACAAATTCAAGGCCAGCCTACACTACTTGGTAAGTTCACAACCAGCCTGAACTACATATTGAGACCCTATCTCAAAATCAATCAATCAGTCAATCAAAACAAAGAAAATATGAATCTATAACCTGCAAATGATAATGAATACCAAAAAGCAAAACAGTAGGAAAATCCATACTTAGCAGTGTTACAGTAAGTCTGGGGGTAACTAGAGGATTTTTCAATTTTTTTATTTTGAAGAGAATAAAAGTAATAATAATAAAAAAACACTAGAAAGGGTACAAAATTTCACAAAACAAGATGACAGGAATTCACCCATGGACATTATATTGCATAGTGCTGTCTTCAAATTAGCTGCTCAGATTACTAGATACAAGCATGCAAAATTGATCAAAAAAATTTAAGCATTAACTGTTCCTTTCAATAAACCAATAGAAATCAGCAGTACAATTATCTCAGCTATCCTGTGTGTGTGTGTGTATATATATGTATTTTTCCCCTTCCTCCTTTCTTTCTTTTTTCCTTTCCCTCATTGCAGTTGTTCCCTTCCTCTGAGCAGCCTCTTTCCCTTTCACAACATCCACAGTAGCTTCCAGACCCCTCTCACTCCCCCAGGTTCCCACTCCAGGGAGACAACACGATGTGTACACCTGCAGGTCTGATCCACTCCACCGCACACCTGCAGGTCTGATCCACTCCACCCATGAGCACGGTCTCCAGCAGCATCCTTCCACCCACAGAAGCCCCGAGTCCATCCTTCCCATAGCTGAGCAACACTGTACGTACAAAAACATAGCATTCCATACTCGGTAAAGATCTGGTTCATGGAAACAAAATGCATGAACCACAAATCTCTCATTCTGTAATGACTTATCATGATGCAGAGTGTGCCCATGTGTCAGATCTCTCTGTTTGAATGGTTTATCAAAATTTCCTAATCTCTCTCCAGCAATAATAGAGCCTCCAGTCATAAATATAACCAGAGTTAATGGATTGTTGTCCGTGGTTCTCCATGCTCCAAATTTGCCATATAGAGGCCAAAAGGGAAAAACAAAATCAAGGGAAAATTACTACGAACTAGAATACCGAGTTTTTATGATTAAAAATTCACTAAAAATGGTAAGTTCAGAGGTACAGATGAAATGTTAAATAGCATGTTAATCAAATTGTTAAATGTTAAGTAGCATTTTAATCGAATTGTCTATCCTCTCTTTTGCTGCTCTGTCTCCTCTTATTTTTCCTCATCTTGTTTTATTCTTCCTTACTCTCACCCTCGGTGATGAATAACGGTGCTTGGACCAGTAGCTAAGCTTGTGTATCCACGTGTGTACGTGTGAGTGGCGTGTGTCAGTGTGCACATGTGTGTGTCTATGTGCCCTTATGATCACTCGACCTGTCTCTGCCGGGTCTTCCCCACATATCTAGAAATTGATAACAATCTTCCATTTCATTTGACTGCCATGAACATTCAATTTGTATGGGTTTTACATACCTTATTTAGCTTAGTAGCTTTTGAATCACAGCACTGTGGATTTCTATCAGTTTTGCAATGGTAATCTGCAACTTGCTATTAGAAAATCTACCACCAGCGCCTTTGTCTGAATTTGGTGGTGACCTGATTGTTCTTCTCTAATGTGCCTCTTAGACAGAGCTCCTTGGGTTGTAAGGACGAGAAACACATTCACACCCCTTCAAGTGCAAAAGAGGAGAAGGAGGAAAGTTGCATTAGGTGCTAACAAGCAACCTCATGGACACCCAGAAACAGGGAAGGAGAGCTGCCTGGCTTTCTAAGGACCAGAGAGGGGAGCAGGGAAGCGAGTTTTCTGGGATTCCATCCTGTCTCTCTGACCTCCAGTATCTCTGTGGCCACATGTTGCACATCTACATTTACCTCTGCAAGTCTGCTCATTCTTCTCTTCAAGTTCTTGAAAAAGAGACACTAACCACTGGTTCTGTCATTAAGCAGCACTCAGGGGGAGGCCAGGTAGCACCTACGGGGTCCCTGACTATCCCTTTACTGGGTGTGGCCCAGGAGTGGGGAAGGAGGATGTGTCTGGGATGGCACCTGAGCACCCCTCCACTCCCATGGCCATCATAACTTTCTGATTTTAACAAAAACTGAGCAAATCGGTGACTTTCTAGAAAAAAGTACCATCTGATTTTTTTTCTCTTGGGCGCAGGAGCAACAAGTCTACGAAGGGCCTCACAGAGTTGTTGAAATTGAAGCTCTCATACCTCATGCTGGTGCCTGCATCGTGGCTGATATATACGTACCCAGGCTTGACCGAGGGAGCCCAAGAAGCACAAAGAGATGCGTGGGAGTTTCATAAGTTGGAACAAAGTGCTATGAAGGATGAAAAAGTTCCAATGGCTTGTGTTGGAGGCTCTTATTGAAAGTTATTTTTCTATTTCCTTAAAGCAATGTTCATCTTTACATTTCAGGGGCTTCTTTGTTTATCCATTTTTTTTTCTTTTTATAAATAACATGCCTGCTGATCTTCTTTTTTTATTAGTACGTGTGAGTGGTACGTAATGTGAGTATTCCTTGTATGGAATTGGTCCGTATGCATAACACATCTTAATTCCTGTTTTCACCCAGTTCCTCTCCCCCCACCATGACTTGACCTTTCCCATTTGAGAAAGCTCTATCTCACTACTTCCTATTATGAAACTTTTATTTTGCTTTTTATTTATATTTTGGTTTTCTCATGTAAGAGAAAACATGCAATATTTAAGCTTGTGTGTTTGATTTATTTCACTTAAAACTAGGGTCTCAAAGTGCATCCAATTTCCTACAAATAACTCAGGTTTATCTTTCTTTATGGCAGAGTATTACTCTGGATTAATATCTAGATTAAGATTACCATCAATACCATGTAAATGTCAAATGAAGTCTACTCAATATAATTTCTCTTCATGTAGCACATACCCACATGAAGATCCTCTTTTCTGTTTTTGCTCTTAACGTTGCCTTGTATGAATTTATCTTTGGTCTCCAAATGAGGTATATTTTTCAGCAATAAAGAGAAAAAGAAACCTTAACTCTAAGTCTATGCTATACTAGTCACTCAACCCTACTAGCAAAGGGCCTCTGGCTAGTTGTACCTTCACAATTCTTGTGTAGAAGGATCATATAAATGACAGCTTGATTTGGGATAGTTAGGGTCCATGTAGAGAACTTGACTTAAAGCTGAGGGCACTCAGTAGGTGGCAGATTTGCTGGGAGAGGGAAGTGTGTGAGCAGGTGTTTTCAGAGCTCATAGGGCTACTCAAACCCTCTGAACCTCATCTGCCTCTCCCAGGTCAAGACTGGTGGCATACGGCTCAGTGTAGCCTACAGAAAGCTGTCTTCTGTGCCCTGCACTATGTCCTTATAAGTGTTTAAGGTTGGTGTCTTGCAAGGAGGTATATATCAGAGCATTTTTATAAGTTCTTAGGAGAATTGCTCCAAAATGTGATTTAAAAGAATAACTGGTGCTTCTGGTTATATAGAATTACAGCAATAAATGGATTAAAAATTACTCAGAAATGCAAGAGAGCGGTGGGAGGAAGAAAAGACCAAGAATTACAGAGTTAGTTTCACTGCTTTTCCACATGGTCAGAAGACACTGAGCGGAGCACAGTCCTGGAGATGGAAAAATTAACTTTTAACTATGGTTTTGAATGATTTTTTATTTTTGGCTTATACCTTTTTTGCCTTTTGTCCCTTTGTGGGGTGGGGTGATGAGTTAAGAACAGCACTGTGGGTGGGGCATAGGGATTGTGTGTGACTGGCAATATCTGAGGTAGGAATTCCAATAGTTTTGAAGCCCAACTTAAAGAAGAACAATCTCATGTGCCTCATGAAAGTTATTAGGCCACATCAAATGTTGGTTTCATTGGCTTAGCTTTGCTTTTCTCCGTGCTTAAACCCTAAGTATTTTATACTGCTGATGAAAAATGCTAATGATCACATTCTTCATCATGTCAGGATTATACTGTCACACTATTTCAATAAATCATTTAGTTTTTTATTTTGTATGTTGAAATATTTGTTTATTTGGGCTTTTACAAAACATACAGTGTCCTTCAAGTCTTGTCAGGTAAAATCCTGCCTGGACATTTTAAGGCCACACTAAGTTACAGCCAGGAAGGGGCAAACAGTGTTCAGCAGGACACCAGGTACTCGAGTGTGTCTTGCAATGAAATGACAGTACAACTCTTACAGCTGCTTGACCCAAAAGCTCTGGGGCCACCTTTGCTTTCTTTCTCTGACATTGTGTATTCAGTGCGTCAACAAATTCTATTGGACCTACATCAAAATATGACTCTTCTCACAAGCCCTGTGTTCTAGGCACCACCATGTCCCATCTAACAATGATTCCAGCCATCCCAGTCTCCTCGCTCTGCCCCCTTCACTAGTTAAGTCTTAACATGGTAGCCAGGACGAGCCATCAAGGACACATCAGATCCTGTCACTCTTCCAATGGCTTCCTGTCTCATAAGGGTGAAAGCCAAAGTCCTCTTAATGGCCTCCCTGCAGTATCTGTTTCCCACTCTCAGTTTCTCTCAGTCTCCATTCTCTAATTCTCACTTTCCTCACTGTGCACTGACACCACGGCTGGGTCTTCACACCCGCTGTTTTCTGGAAGCTTGTATCCACTTCCTCCCCCCACCTTTCACCATTTAACTAAAAATCACAACCTGCATCCTGTCCTACAACTCTCTGTAGCCTTCATTTTTCTCCAGAGTACTCTAACGATCCAACATAACTATAATTTATTGATCTTCTTTATTGTTTGTCTTCTCCTCCTCCACTGAAACATAAAAACAGACCTTTTCTCTCCACACCTACATCTTCACTACCTAGAACAAAGGTGACATACAGCAAATACTTAATTATTATTTGTTGGATAAATTAATGAAGCAAGCTTAGAACAACTGAGAGCAGGAAGGAACAGACTGGGCACACAGGAGGGAGGATTTTCTTGCAATTTTATGCAATCTGTTACCTCATCTTCCTCATAGATTAATGAGGGAGAATGAGCCGTTCTGTATTTAGATGATCTTTACAGACCAAGATAGGGGAAGACCATGTCTCAGGCAGTTCTAATGCCACAGAGAAAAGCATATTGGAATAATTGTCCTTTCTCCAGCTGTATTACTTTTCCTAGATGTTATTTGTCCTTTCCAGCTAGTGGTCAAGTCCAGAAGTCCTGTTTCAGATGTTCTTCAAAATGGGAGAGGAAATAAAATTTAAATTATAAAAAGGACACAGCCACATTGACAAAAAGGAATTAAATGTGTCCTCATGGCAGAGTTGAGGAAAATGAAGGAAACCAGAAGTTAGGAAGTCTTCTAAGCATGGAAGCCTGTTGTGTCTTGCAGTGCATCAGAGCTGTCAGAAGGGAGCTGACTTCTCTCGTGCAGAGCACTTCTCTGTTGAGTGACTAACCACGGGGTGGTGAGAAGCCTGATGGAAAGATTCCAATAAACACCCGAGAAATGCCATTCTTTAAGGACAGAGGGGATATGGAATTCTGGGGAGATGGTTAAATAATAAAGGACACACAGCTCACAAACAGATGTCATGCTCCCCAGATCTCTGCATTTCTCTATTCCCCAGATCCCTATTTCTCTGTGGCAGTAACCACAGCCAGTTGCCTCCCCAGGGAAGAGGCCCTCTCTGTTGTCTTCATCAGGATTGGACAACCTCGTGGTCCCCTCTTGTCTGTCTCTGAAGGAGGCTGGTGAGGGCTCTGCCTGCTTACCAGGAACAAGCAAATGGTGGCAAACAGGACCAGCCCCCACCCATGACTTGGCTGTGAGAGTGAACGGAGTCGTGCTCACTTTCTCCAGAAAATCTCTCACAAGATCAGCTGTAGCTTCCGTTGGTCACTTGCACAGACACCGTTGCTTCAACTTCATGTCTGCCTTCAAGGCAGCCACAATTACTTGTTTCACAGATCAAACAGACGGTTAAGTGATTCAGCAACGATGGGGAAACCCTGTCGATTTCCTCGCACAGCTCATGCTTTTAGCCAGGCCCTCTACAACTTCCTCCAGTTCTTTGTACATATAGAACTTCCTTTACTCTCTTTTAAATAAAATTTATTTTAAAAATGCCAGCTTGGCCCTACTGAACCTGGTGACTTTTTACAGTGTCAGTATAGTAAAGGACTTGTGTTGATCCTTAGAACAAGGGAACATGGGACAGAGTGGTCTGATGGGGCAGTGGGACAGCTGGTGGGTGGCCACTGCCTTGGAGGACAAACAAGAGCAGCACCTAAAAACGCCTTCACGGATTTGCCGGAAAGATCTCTTAAGCCCCTGTATTTACTGCCATTCAGTCCTTCCTTAATTTCCATATCAAAGTTGTTTTTAAGGTGCGCGCATGTATGTGTGTGTGTGTGTGTGTGTGTGTGTGTGTGTGTGTGTGGATATGTGCCATGGATATGTGCCACCGCACTAGGCTGTCCTTTCAAACAAAACTCAGAAACATATTTTTTTCATTTAAGGAAACAAACCAAAACATTGTGAGGTGATACCTATTTTGCAAGTGAACTCTAGACAAGATCGTTGAGATTCTTTAAACATTTCAAAATTCTTACAGCAAACTACTTGGCTGCCTTAACTGATATGGCTGAGAAATAAGCAAACAGAGAAAAGAGAATTTTTGTCATTGTTTTGGGAGATTTTTTTGGTTTGATCTACCCTGTTGGTTGAGATCCTGGTCCTTGGAAAAGAAAGTTGGCCTTTGTGTCTGAGCCACGGCAGAACTTGCTACGTGGCCAATTCTGGATGTCATCATGGGTGAACCATGTACACTCATCTCTGCAGGATACAGATTGCCTTGGGAATGGCCTCTGTTCCCAGTTTCCCAGAATCATAGTCTTTGTTTTGTTTGGCTGAGACCTCAATTCTTTCCAGCCCATCTTCAGCAATCCCTGACCTCTTTTTTACCCATAGCTCTTGGTCTAACTTGAGTAGGGCCTGTTCCATTGGGTCTTCTTTCTCTCTCAGAAGCCCTATGCTCTCCTCTTCTCTGATCCCCAATTAAAATATAGAAAGGAGCCAGTAAGTTTACCCAACACTTACAAATGAGTTAGTTCTGCCAGATAGTCGCACATGGAGATTTTTATCTGTAAAAGATTAACTTAGAACAAAATGATTTGCCTTGAGTGAAGCTGATTCCAGAGCATCCTGACAACTCAAACTACATGTTTTAGGCACAAAGGCTCTTCACTTTGCCCTGAAATCATACTGTTCCCAAGGCTGATCGCACTGGGGAGGGGTCTATTTAATAGCTTCAGAAGTTAAAAAGGAGGGAGCTGGTGTGGCAGTCTGTGAGACCTACCCTTTCTCCCTCACTCACTCCTCACTTCATCCCCTGACATTAAGACTCTCACATGACATCCAAGAACCCTGCCTTCTTGTTCCTGTCCCTGTCTATCACCTCATCAAAGGGATCTTCCCATCTCCACACCCACATTCGATCATGTGGAGGGCGTGACTTGGGGGGATAAACAGAGCACTTCTCAAATATTAACATCTCCAAGTGCACAGAAGTCTGCAGCCCCCTCTGGAACCATATGACGTGAGCTCCGGCTAAGCCTGGAGCTACAAAGAGCAACCTTCCAGGCAGATGGAGAAAGCCCAGGGGAGAACGGATGGAAAGAAGAGCAGAGTGGGAAGAGATAGATGCTGATGGTGTGCAAGTAAATACAGCTGTACTGAAAAAGCCCAGTTTCTGGATGGTGATTCTAAGTGAACAGATAAATTCCTTTTTTCCCTCTTCAGTTTGACTTGAATTTCCATCACTTTTAAACAAAAGATCTTTGACAAGTAGAACGAAAGAGCGTGTTTGTGTGGCGTGGGTTCTACGCTAAATTAGCCGATGTAAAATTGTCCCATGTCTCTCTCTCCTTTAGCTATTGAGAACATGCTTGGTAGCTTTTGTTGTGCAGATATACAATCAATGCAGTGTGAGTCCTGGAAAACCCTACAGAAATGTTCAAGGCTGCTCTGGTCAGGGCTTCGGTGTGAGCCAAGACTCTTGTTTACGGCACATTCTCACTTGATTATATCACTTGGTTCAATATTTGCAGCTGTCTAGCCACTGAAACCAAGTGAAATTTTATATCTATTCATTTTTATAGCAGCAAATCAAGATCCTATGTGATATTGTTCCAAGGTCACATGGTTATATATGTATACTATAATTAAAGAACCTCTCTTTTGCTTTATCAATATAATCTTCAGAGCTGAAAAGTCATCTTTTAAGTGTTCCAAGTTCAGGTCAGAACTAGTATAGACATCTTAATATATGGCCAGGGTAGGGCTAGTACACACAAGTCTATTGCCTGGGCCACATCTCAGTGCTTGCTTCGTATATATTCTCTCTCTCTCTCTTGTCTCTCTCTGTATCTGTGTCTCTGTCTCCGTCTCTGTCTCACTCTCTTTCTCTCTCTCACACACACACACAGAGCATCTACTGGTGCAGGCTCATCATTATAGCATGCCACCTCCTAATTTTGAGAAGAAAGCTTTAAAGCAAAGAAGGGGTCATACTTTGCAATATAATGTATAGTTACAAAGAAGACTGGTTCTTTAGATGAAGTCCTTAACACAAATACTCACTAAGAACAAGTTTTCTTTCCTGCCTAAGGCCCAGCCAGTACCCAACTTCACCACTCCATTTCACATTTGTGTAAAGAAGAGTTTTTTCATTGTTTAATTAATGTTATTTGTTTTCATGGGTTCTTCTCAAAACAACTACCAGGCATAAGTGGGCCATCAATGGTTTTGCAAGAATGAGCTATAGAGGCAAGATGTTCCCAAGCAGCTAAAGCCTTCACAAGCTGGGACCCGTTGCCACTAACAAGCATAGTATTCTGAGAGTTCCAGTTCATCTTTAAAAGACATACATCTCAAGTCTCTTAGGGGAGCTGGGGATATAGCTCAGTGGAATAAGCGCCTGCCCAGCAAGCGCAGGGTCCTGAGTTCAATCCCCAGTACCGCAAAAAAAAAAAAAAAAAATCAAGTCTCTTAGGTACAGGAAGTTGTGGGTGTTGGGTATTGTGTCCAGTGATGGAAAAGTGACAAATGCATATTATAGATATGTAATGGAATTCATATAGTCTGTTGAGGGACAATAGCCCTCTAGTTTGGGGCTATTACTAATAGCTTCTAAAACTCTTCCTATGTTTATGTTTTGGTAGATACAGCACAAATTTCTGTTACATACACAGTCAGGAATATGTCATTGGGTTTGGGTGTGTTTTGCTTTAGTGAATGTTAGGAATCATTTTTCTAATATGATTGATTCAATTTGTATTGCAGCCAACAATACAAGAGAATTATACTTGTTTTGAATGGCTGACAAGCTGTTCTGCCTCTGCACTTCCTGCTTGCTTATCTAATATAAGCCTTAGACCACCAGAGTTCAGGGCCTGGTATTTCAGTAGTGATCCTGATCAATGCTTATCAGTGTAAATAAATCTTCCTCCAAATCTTGGGTGTCATTTCAGTGCTTCTGCTTCCCATTGCATCTGATGCATTGGCCAGGAAAGCTGGCTTCACTGACATCTTCAGTCACCAGTCATGGCCCTTCTGGATGGAGCAAGGACCTCTGCAGGTCCTGACAGAAAGGCACATCCTCAAGACTTCTCAGGTCCCCTCAAAGGTCTGGAGAAGGATTCCTGACTCCTCATTCAAGCAGCTCACACTGGATCCCAAAAGAAGGGGAAAACAGTCTGCCTGTCTTGCTGTCTGCCTGATTCGGTAAGACCTGCAGTGCCACCCCAGTTAATCAGTCTGTCAGCCTTGCTCTGTTCAAGCAAAAACAAACAAACAAACAAAAAAACAAATTTAATCAACTCTTGTTTGTTAAGGTGACCCTCAAGAGAATAGAGGTTGAAATGTTTAACCTCTAAGGGCCTGTTAAATAAATGTATAAATAAATAAAATGGACAGAATAAGCAATAGGCTATTCTGTCTATGCACCAAGGCTAACTGGGCTCTCACATGTGGTTTCATAGCAGTTGATATATGGCACCCTACTTGCTCTGTTGTGCCATTGTTCAAGGGTACACAACATATACCATAAGAAAATAAAATAAAACTAATTAGTTAAAACTCACAGTCCCTGACTGCAGGAAAGGGGGCTATTAAAGAGTTGAAAATAAAACCAAACTGTTCCCTGCACCTCAAAAAAAAAAAGGAAAAAAGCCAATTCTTCCTGAAAATTCCACCTTGGCATCCTCGTCTGCTGCCAAAGTTGCTACCAACCACTTCCCTCTCTGCTCCCGACTCATCTACTTCCAGGCAATTAAACTGGTTCCAGCCAACGCTTCCTGAATTCAGCCACAGAGGCCCTCCTTCCAGACCCTTCTGCCGCCACACCTATCCTAGTGAGATGGCGTCATCTAATGTCCACCCAAGGTAACTGCCAACAATTCCTTCTAAGTCCCACATTTTAACTTTAAAAAAAATTGGACTGTCAACTCTAACAAGTAAGTTGCACCCTGTCAGGCCTAAACAAGTAGGACAAACCAAGCTTTATCAAATTGGGCCCCCAAGAGCCACGGTCATTAGGAAAGTCAAGGGCAAACCTGCGACTTTTCTGATAAACAATGAAACAAAATTCTCTGCCTTCAAAAGTTCCCTCTGTCAAAAAGTTACTAGCACTTAGGCAGCTGGGACTCTTGCCTCTCGCCCCTTCTTCCAGGTACAAACTTACAGCCTTGGAGGACATCTCCTTTGCACCAAGCCAGTCAGCCTCACTCTCATTTAACCCAGCACATGCAACTTTCCCCAAAAGAGAAATGACACCTGCATCAGCCTAAAACAGATAACCACAATCCTAAAGTTCTAAAAACTTTCCTCCCGAAAATATAAACTAAACCTCTGGGCGTGGACATCAACAATGCCACCTCACCACAATCCCTGTTGCTATCAGATGTCATGGAAAACACATATAGGTATCCAGCCACACATCAGTCTGAGAAACTGTTAATCACCTTGAGCAACATCTCTGTGCTGTCAACAATGAAAGAAAAGCTTTCCTCAGCTTGCAAGTTGCTCCTGTAAGCCCCTTCAACTGGAAAAATCCTGGAATAAAAAGCCAGCTCACTTGAACTCATTTGCCATAAGGGGGTTAAAAACTCTCCTATCTGGGCTCCACACCTGTGTTCTGCACACCAAAAAAGCCATCCTAGTAGTCAAAACAAACCCACAAAGCTGTCAAAAAGGCTCTCAGATTGAGCCCAAGCCGGAAAACCTTTATCCTGTTCTGCCTGAGGACCTCGGGTCCCACATGCCTCCTCCTTACAGTCTTCAACCCCAAGCTGCTCAGCCACCACCTCCAGTTCCATCGCCTGCACCACAGCCCCCTGCTCCACTGCCAGCAACTCCTTCTGACTCTGTTTAATAATAAAAAGGCCACTGTGTTTTAAGCGGGGCCTAAGCCTACTTAAAGTCAAAAGTCCCCACCACTAGGGTTAATTCTGATGCTTGGACAAACTCAGTTCTGCCGCAAGCACGTCCAAACTGGAACTATAATGCAGCAGAGGGCCATGAAGCTTTAAATCTACTGCACTGCTGTTCTGGTAAACCTCAAAAAGGAAGGCAAAAATCTGAGAAACATATCTAAAATTACTAAAATTATCCCCTGAAGCCCTTACTAAAGAAAAATTCTGCTGAAGCAGATCTGATAAAATTAATAAACACTCTATCAAACATAAATTCCTAAACAAGCTTAAATGCCATGCATCTGTGCTGGAACATAACCAGCCTCCCTCACACTCAGGTCCGCTGTCTCAGACTTAGTACATGCCTAATAATCATAGCCCTAAATTAAAAAAAAAAACACCTTATTTTTAGAAGTATAAACAAAGAAGTCACCCATGGGGCTTGCTGTCTATCATGCCCCTTTGATAACCAAGTTCTGTCCCAAGGCAATCCCCATGTGCATCAAACAGGACACCTCTCCTGCCTGTAAAGCCAGTTCAGGATCTCCAAGCTGCTAATGATGCCTTGACTGCCCTCCATATACATTGCCTCAGTCTTCTGCTACCCACAGCCTGGTGGAACATCTGGACCTCAAAAATGTCTTTTTCTGCCTTCACTTGGCTTCTGTCAATCAGCCCCTCTTTCCAAAGACCCCAGTTCTAAACTAAAAGTTTAACTATCCTGGACTCAACCTCCCAGAGGTTCAAAACTTATTTCCTCTTCACTGCATTTCTGATTAATAACACCCAAGCTGCCTGCTAAAAAGACTCAAAAGCTCTGCTACAATGTCTGGCAAAAACTGGCTCCATGCTCTAACAGTCACCATCTCTCTAAACAAAAAAGCTATCAAGCTCATCTGAGGCCAAAACCTGACTGTTCAGGTGCCATATGCTATGCTGAAACTCTTCTAAAATATAAACGCCCTAACAAACGTTAAATATGCTCTGTTCACAAATAAAGATAACTCTGTTAAAGTCCAATAGGCTAAATATAATATGGTCACCTCAAACAAAACTATTTTGGCTAAAACTCTCAAGTAGGATTAATCCGCACAGCAAACTGCTTCTTGTTGCTGCTAGAAAACCTTCTACCAACAACACAAAATAATCTGTCCCAAAGGCTTAAGTCTTTTTTGAGGACCCAATTAACTAAAAGTCCAGTATTCCTGGAAAGTCAAACATGTTTGAACAAACACTGTTTGTTCCACAAGTTCAAGCTGCTGCACTGACACCCGTACCCCGGCAGCCGGCCCAGGCTTCAGTGTCTATGTCACCGGCTCAACTCCAATTCCCTGCCCATAAAAAAAAAAAAAAAAAGTTTAAAAGTTTCTACTGTTAAAAAAAAAAAATCATCCCTAAATTTGGCCTACCCTTAATGACTGGCAGCAACAATTGGCCTATGTTTATAATAAAGGTAATTCAAAACCTAAATTAAATAAAAACTATATACAGCTTATAATCAGTTCAAAACCGGTTATATCTATAAATATTGCTGCATACATATACAACCCAGGTACATATTAACTACCTGTGTAAGTTTCAAACATCCAGCCTTAAATCTGAAAAAGAAAAAAAAAACTATCAGATCAGGGATATAGCTCAGCAGCACAGCACCTGCCTGGCAGGCACAAGATCCTGAGTTCAATTCCTGATACAAAAAAAAAAAAAATTATCTAAACAACTCTTTCAAGGCTCACTCTAAAAAAAATAATACACATACAACTAAAGCCTGAGGACATCACTCAGGATTGTTCCGTACCTATTCCCCTTAATTTTTATGTCTTTTCAGGCTACTTACCCCAGTCCTTGCTTTCTCACCCACAACTGTTATTCTTTTTGCCTTAAACTGTTTAAACCATTGCCTCCAAAATAAAACAATCAATCAAACACTTAACCAAAGTTTAATAAGCATCCAAGGCACAATGAACACTCTCCTAAATAAAATTAACTCCCTCATTACCTTGCCAAAATAATATTACAAAACAAACAGGCCTAAATTCTAACGGCATTCTGCCTCTGTACCTCCTGCTTGCTTATCCTGTATAAGCCCTAGACCGCCAGAAATCAGGGCCTGATATTTTGGAAATAATCCTGATCAATGCCCATCAACACAAATAAACCTGCCTCCAAATCCTGGAAATCATCTTAGTGTTTCTGCTTGCTGCTACAGTACCACATACAGTATGTATTTAACATACACCACACACACTCCACTTCATACCCTACATGCACGCCGTACACCCTACATGCACACCATATCTAGGTAAATACATTATGTAACACACCCACATACCACATACACACATAACATCTATTGATTTGCAGGCATTTCAGTGTGTGTAAGTGCATTTTATGATGTTCGTACAATGACATTTCTTAATGACAGACTTCCCAGAACAAGTCCCACTGGTGTGTGACTGTACATGACTTTTCAGTGTCCTTATGACAGAAGAGAAATTAGGTTAAGTTGGAAGCATACTATTTTTGTCATAAAACATCAGGGACAAATCTACAAGGACAAAAGAGAAAGCAGCCTAAAGAGGTTCACAACAGCCAAGTTAAGCCAGTTTACAGACAGAAACTTTTTAAAAGCTCAAAAGAGAAAAATCAGTATAAAGGCATAAAAATGGTTGTGATACCAAAAAAGAAAAAAAAAAATGGAGGAGTAGGCTATTTTCATTTTCATTGACTTTTAAATATAGGCAAGTGGTAATATACATAAAGATTTCTTCAGTTGACTATAGACATACATATATTTAAATGTGCATATGTATTTGTTTCTACATAAACAAAATGGTGATGGGCCCCACAGTCCCAGAAAAGTACAAACTGTACCCAGAACAGAGCAGAAAGGTCTCACTGGCTCTGCTGATTTCCTGCAGTAGGGGAGTCTGGCCCAGCACTCACTAGCACTGTGCTTGTACCGGAAGATGAATTAGCAAGGTAGCCAGACAAGGCTTCCAAGAGGATATGTTCACCAGGTATCCCAAGAGAAGAAAACTGTCCAGGAACACTCGATCTCCATTGTCTAAGAAGGCAAAACTGCTAATAAAAATACTAATAATATTTGTATTTCTTAAAATATCAGCAGTTTATATCTATATAATATGCACAGTTGGTCTCTTAAAACTTAAAGAATACTCTATTTGAAGAAAAACCTTGTTCTAGAACAACTCGGTCCCAGGGCATGAAAACTGGCCCAAGGTGCTGTGAGACCAAAGAGAGAAGCAGATAAGTCCAGGATTGTGCAATGCAATTTACCGGGGACTCACCACCAGAGGAGTAGTTCTGGGAGTCAGCAAGACCTGGTGATCCCCCAGTTTGGGTCAGAAGAAGGGTGCATGGATGTAACGGTCAAGATAAAAGCAACTTTATCCAAGCTGGAGTGTTTATTTCCAGCTAATACCAAAGACTTCGGGCACAGTCCTGGCTCAGGTGGTGCCAGGCACTAGCTAAACTCTAATGCTTTTGTTTATTACTAGTGAAACAAAGAGACAGGAAAAGTTAGGGAGACAGGGAATAGGTGCTGAACAGTTAACCTACAGTCAACTGAAAGTCGGGTCTTGAGGGAGTTAACACAGCAAAGAGCCCTGAAAAACTAATTTAAGGAAACAATCAGAGCCTAATGGAATCCATGGGACAAAGAAAAAGTCCCTAACCAAATGGAAGACCTTAGAAGAAGGGAAATGCAAATGAAACTGCTTGCATTCCAGACATCAAAGGTTATTTGCAACCAGGAGCATCCCTGCTCTCTGTCATGGTCACCCCTGCCAAAACCTGTATAAAAGGTCTCTGGACTTAAGCATATAGGTGTCCACTTTAATGGACCACCTCTCCAACTAGGAGAAGGAAGGAAGATTGGGGAAGGAAGATTAACATAGTCCGAATGAAAACAATGATGGGATTCAGTTAAGGCCTTATCCTGTTTTGTTTGTGTCCCCATGACACTCAGTTCCTCCAGATAGCTTTGTAGGCCCCATACATTCTCGGTCACATATTTTTTCTGTCTCTTTTTTAAATTAAAAAAAAAACCTTGAAAAGTATAAATATCACTCTTGGCTAATAGGTTGTATGAAAACAGGTTGAGAGCTGTGTTTGGTTCCTGGACAAGATTGTACTGACCCTTGAATTATAAAATCTATATGACAAAGATTTATTGTGATTTCTGTGTAGTCAAACCTCTCTGCTAATGCTAATTTGTATTTGCAGCTTCTCCCCAGTACTAACATCATTGCCTCAGCTCCACCTTATATCATCAGGCATCAGAGTCTCGTAAGGATCAGGCAATCTAGATCTCTCACCTGGCCTGTTCACAGTAGGGTTCACACCTCAGTAAGAATCTAACGCCACTGCTGATCTGACAACAGGAGGAGGAGCTCAGGCAGTAATGCAAGTGACAAAGAGCTGTTATTAGTGATGAAGTTACTAAAACCTAAGGAGGAAATGGGCTGAAGAACCAATCTTTATTGAATGGAATGAGCAATATGAATCTAAAATCTTAAAGATTTTTCAAATGTTAACTGTATTAGAGTTCTGCACAGAAGCAAAATCAATACAACATATAGAGATGTATAAAGCTGCTTTACTGTAGAAAATGGCTCACATGATTATAGAAGCTAAGAAGTCCAATGGTTTGCTATCTACAAGCTAAAGGACCAGAAAATATGAATCTAAGGCCTTAGGATCAGTGATGCCAGGAACGCCCATGGTGAAACTCTACCTGGGGCTGAACGCTCACAGCTGAGTGGCCCGCTAGCCTAGCTCCCAGAGCCCAAAGGTCAAAGAATTGGAAGTGCTGACATCTGGGGACAGAATAGGAATGTCTTGGCTCAAAAAGAAAGCAGCTCACCCTCCCCTCAACTTTCCATTCTATTCTGGCCTTTAAGGGGCTGGGAAATGCCTGCCCATACTGTTGAGTATGGATCTTGTTTACTTAGTCTGTGGATTCAAATGCTAAACTCTTGTGGAAACACTCTTACATGCACACCCAGAAATAATGTCTTACCAGTTATCTGGGTATCCCCTAGTCCCATCAACTGATACCTAAAGTTAACCATCATATTCACTAATGTCCATTTAATAAAATCAAAACATCTTCATTGTAGCACTGTTTAATATAAGGTCATCTATAGCATGCACCTGAGTCAAAGGCCCTCTTGAAACTGGACATTGGGTATATAATTCCCACACAATGAACTGGCATGGTATTCACACAGAGGGACTATGGCCAAGCCATTAGCTTCTACAGTTGATATGTTGAAATCCAGAAATCTTATGAAGCACAAAATTATTTTTTGAACAATAATGATAACAATACATAATAGTAGTAATTCTATTTCAAGAAAAATGTATTAATTCCATAACAGAATGTATTATTTTCAACATATGCACCTATTAAGTGAAATCTAGTCCCTAAAAAACTTTGGCACTAAAAATGTCACCTAAAAGAAAATATCAGTTCTGAACTCTAAGCTTGTGAAACAATATTACAATGTTTATACACTACCTTTATATGTTTTATAAGTTATGAAGCAGTTTGAAATTCTAATCCACACATAAGAAAATTCTAGGCCATCAACACAGCCTGTAAACATTTTCCTTGTCATTTAGCAGACCAGATATGATTCCATTTAGGGAAAAAAGCTTTACTTATATTAGCATTTACCTGAAATTCAGTGTGGCAATGACACAGATTTCCTGAGAAATGAAGAGAGAAACCAGTACAGAGAACAAATGCTGTTCTTAGTGGCTTACATAACAATTGCTCACCACCCCCGCAGTACTTTCTGTTTTTAGGAGCAAAACTCGATTGTACTTCGGTGAGGAAAAGTGAGGGTGTATCCTTTAAAGAGGATTTAATAATGTGACAGAGTCAAATGGAATTTATTTAGGAGCATTAGCATAGCTCAGATTCATCTCTCAATTTTGGGACTGACATAGAAGTAAAAGCCATTGCTGAGTATTTCCTTGCCCATGAAAAGTTCAGGGTAGCTTTGTCCTTTGGGACATCTCTCAGAAACAAAACACTAGGCTGTCTTAATCATGGGTTTGATCCCAAGTGGTACTTCTAATAAAAATGTACACATATGTGTCTTTGTGTGTTAAACACACACAGGCACAACACCATTATGTGAATACATTCATGTCTATGCATAATTTTGCACATCGAATTCTTCTCTAAAGAGAATAATGTTTTCTTCTATGACATATGAAAAACGGCAATTTTTTGTTTTTGTGCCCAATGTTAACTGTTTAAGAAAAGTTTTACCATGTCTAAGGAATTTTGCAGAGCCTGCAGAACCAGAGAGAATTACTTGGAAAGTCCCTTATGTTTCTCTTGAGACTTTGGTTTTGGAGTGGTTGGATGTCGAAGGAAGGGGGAGAAAAATGCAGAAGAGGTGAAACGAAGCCCAGTGGGAACCTGTGACCTTTTGTATTCTACTACAAACTAAATCCCGTTTATCAAATTTGGGTTACCTTGAAAGCCCCAAGAGTGTCTTCAAAAAATAGATGTGTATTGCCCAACACTGCATATTATTTCAATGGGTCTGGCCAGGGAGCAGCACCTTCTGTGAGTAAAGGATTAAAGGATAAATATTTTAGGCTGAAGGGCATCTGACATTGGTCAAAACTATTCACCTCACCCACTGTAGCCCAAAAGAAGCCATGGACAATAGGTGAACATGTTAGGACGCTGCTGTTCCAATAAAGCCTTATGCAAAGAGTGGATTTGATTCATAAACCATAGTTTTTCCACCCTTAGTGTAGAGGAAAGTTCAAGAATTCTTCATCTGAAAAAGTATTATGCAACTATAAGGTGCTCCTAAAAATCTACAATAGTGGAAATGAAAATGACAAAGATTTAGAATAGTAGTAGAAAAACTGCTAAGCATATGTGAAGAAACGCAAGCTAAAATAAGACAGAAAGTTTGATGCAACATATACTAGTAAAGTTGTAAAGGTGAAGGCATGCTCAGTACTGTGAGCATGAGGCTAAATTACTACATGTTCAAAGGGGACTGGAGTATAGCTATCAAAATTACAAAGTGCAAATGTTTATCTAAGGCATATATAATATGTATTATGTATAAGGAGATATATAATGTATAAGAGGGCTTATAATAGCAATAACAACCTAAAAATCCACCAAAAGCAACATGGTGGAAAATTACAGTCATAGACTACATAAATATTATTTTTTTTAAAATGAGGTAGAACTTCATGTGCCCCAAATCATTTCCTTTGTTGTTGGGTGGGGCTTTCCTGCTTGAGATGACATCCTTCCAGCTTATTTGCAGCTTGATATAGTCATGTACCTAAGTCCTTGCCAATCAGAAATGAAGTTGTTGTGTCTCCATGCTAGTTCATCTTCTGAAAGATGTTTCCTCCTAAATAATTCTTTTTTCTATTTCCACACTGTCCATGATGCTACCTCTAGAAGACAATTAGTTGTCTTTACTCCTATGGGTCCCTGAATGGTTTCATAAGGCAGAACCCTCTTACTGGTCCAGTGTTGGTAAGACATAAATACCAGTCATATTTAAATTGTGGTATTTTGAGTTCTTTTCACAGCAGCTTGACACTTGCCCTAAATAATACAGAAATGAAGTCTGACACTTTAATAACTAAAACCTAAAATGTGGCATTGGTATAATAGGGCATCTGTGATGATGGGGACCCAGTTATTTCAGGCTAAATGGTTAATGACCCTCCTTCTGTTGTCATAAGTCACTTGGTAAAATGAGCATCTAGAATGACTGGAAAGGCAGATCCATTTTGCTACTTCCACGGAAGACCCTGGAAAGAATGCTAATATGTGCTGGCTGCTCTGTCAGCACGCAACCTTTGTAAAAAGCTTGTTTACAATGTGATGAACTAAGGCAACACTTGGCAAGTCTGTAAGAAGAGGTGGGGAAGAATTAGAGACCCAGAAGGGTGAGATCTATAAGATTTGAAGAGTCAACTTTTAACACACCCTAAACTGCACAAGATAAAACTATTGCTCATGGGTATTCTTAAAGCCTGTTGAGATTCTTCAGCCAAACACAGGAGGCCTCAGGCAAAGAACATTTCTAGGGTGTTGCCTTCCTTACCAAGCCATTTTTTTTCAGGTGATCTCAAGGTGCCTATCTTCTGAAGAGGAAAGAGAAGTGTATCAAACATAGAGGCCAGACAGAAAGCCAACAACCTATGTCCAGAAAGGAAGTTTGAGAGTGGACTTTGGCTCAGGTAACTGTCAAGAAGCAAACAGACCAAAATTCAACCAAGTTTGAGTTCTTCCATGGGAAGTACTAGGCAGAAAGTTAGACATTAGCAGGCATAGAGAAAGGCAGCTAGAGGCTACATGAATGGCAAAGAAGGCATGTTTTTTACCCTTTTTTCTTTCACTTTCTTAATCGTTAGCTATTGATAAAATTCACACAAACTTGTGATTCCATACTTCAGCTCAAGAGACTGTAACAACCTCTGAGCATGTGGGTAAGGTCTAGCATCCCTACAAAATCTGGGTCATGGATGAGAGATTAGAAAAGCCTTAGGGCAGTGATGGCGAACCTTTCAGAGACCAAGAACCCAAACTGCAACCCAAAGTGCACTTACTTATTGCAGAGCACCAAGCTGAAATTAAACCTGAATTCCGAGGTTGTAATTTAGAAAAGATGGTTCATACATTAAACATCTTTGTTGTAAAAGAAAACACAATAACATAGCTTTTAATGAGACAGCTTTTTACTGAAAAGTAAAAGTTTGCATTTGGCATAAATAATGTGATCTTTGTTGTTGTTCATGCTGATAATTTGTCAAACTTTGGCTCATACTTCGTTAGTTTGAGAGCAACACATACAGCACTCAGGTCATCTGTGTGTCTGCTTCTTGTATCATATTTGATATAATTCAAAGCAGAGAACAGCTGCTCACAAGCATAAGATGATCCAAATACAGTAAGAAAAGCAATCCCAAGTGCTTTCATTGCTTTAAAATTATTTGGCAGAGAATTCCACACTTTAAGGATTTCATTTTTAGAATGCCCAACTGTGCTGTCCTGTGTCATCCCTTCACATTGTACCTTCTCTGTCTTCTCCAGTGTTGCATACAGTCATACAATTTATTTTTCCAGATAGAGCGTTCTTAAAATTCCAACAGCTCCATTTCCAGATTTCCTAAATCTAACCAGTATAAGTAGGAAAGATCAAGTTCTTCAAATTCAGCTTTAACCTGAGAAATGAAAAAACATGGTTGTCTCTAATAGAACTGTAAAAATCTGTTACTAAAATTCTTTCTGAAAAAAAAATACATACCAGATGGTTAAAATAGTAATACAACTAATCGCTATTAGCTCGTTGAAATGTTGATGCATATATTGTTTGATCAATTTTTCATGCCTATATCTTATAATATGAGCAACTACTTTGAAGATAACAATATACAATGTACTATTGTTACTCTGCTACAATCTTGTTTTGAAATTTTATACCATTGTTTTCATTGTTTATTTTTCTTTTCTTTAATATAAATAAAAACCCCCAAAATATAATTTTTCTCTTTTCCTGCTACAATGCTAGAAGATTCCTTGTAGATTTCCTGATGTCCCATTACCAGCATTCTCCTTCCGAGCTGTTTTCCCAGTCCCTCTTTGTGAACTGACTTAAGACTAGAAAAGTAGGCTGTTGTATAGAGCAGAGGTGATGGCTTGTAGGATTGTCTGAAGATGTTGTAGAATTTTCTGAATGCACTTTTAGATTTAGAAAATATTACAGCTGCCAACTTTCAAGGTTCAGGGCAACAACGGCTCCTGTCTCAACAGAGAGGGCTTTGTGTGCCCGCTGTGGCATGTGTGCCATAAGGTTTGCCATCACTGTCTTATGGTTTCAAAACAAACTAAATGGAAAACATCCACCTAAGGAGTAAACAGAGACCCACTTCCCTCTGGGGCAGGTCAGCACAGCCCACTTTCCTTATAGAGGAATAACGGCCTCAGAGAAGGGAAAAGCTATTCCTTGAAAGACCCAGCAATCATGTAAATGTAACCTTTGAAGTCATTCAGTGCCACTGCCATCTGAACATTTGTTCACCTTCATGTTTGAAGTGTATTGTCTCTCATTCTGAAAATTTATCATTTTGTAATAAAGTCTACTTGCATTTTATTCCAGTGATTCTCAGCCTTTTTGGTACCAGGGACCAGTTTTGTGAAAGACAACTTTTCCATGGACAGGGGATGTTTCAAGCACATTACATTCATTGCACACTTTATTTCTATTAGTACTACACTGTGCATTTTACTTCTATTACTATTACATTAGATTTTTGTAGAGAGGATGTAACCTAGATCTCGTCTGTGTGCATTTCACAGTAGGGTTCAGGCTTCTAAAAGGATCTAACATGGCCTATTCCCTGACAGGAAGCCAGCCACAAGGAGTGGCTGGAAGTACAGATGAAGTTTTGCTGTTCACCTCCCACTGTGCATCCGTGTTGAGATACTGGTTCATAGCCTGGAGGTTGGGGACCTCTACTTATACAAGAGCCTACATGTCTAGTCTGGAATTGTTCCTCAAGGACACAAAGAGGGGCTGGAGATACAGGTCAATGGCAGAGTGCTGGGGCCAGTTCCTTAGGGTGTTAGGACTGCTCCACATGAGGATTAGCTTCCCGGTGAGAGAAGAACCAGGAAGAGCTGTATGATGAAATGTTATCATGTATAAGACACTTAACAAGCCCACAGTGCAGGGCCACACAAAAGCATGACGGACTCTGACAGCCAAACCAAAGAGAGAGGCACCTGCTTCATTGAGGACAAATCAATGTCCCCTCTAAGACATGCGAGCAGGTAAGATGTTTGCAGGCTACTGCTGTGGTTGGCTGATAAGGTGCTCACATAGGCAGCGGACAGCCAGTCCCAGGGAGAGGAAACCTGCTCTGAGCCATGTGGAACATCCTGCTACACAGCACTTGCTCATGAGTTCATGTAGGCAACACTGGTGCATCTGAGAAGATTAAGTCACACATTCACAGCATGTCACCCGGTGAACTGATTCTCAACATCCTGAAGCCTATTTGCACTGTAAACCAGAAAAGAATCAGGCTATCATATATGCAAAGGAAGGGTTTATTTGAGGATAGCAATTGTAATTCTGGCACCTCTTGAAGACCAGGCCCCATGTGTGTCCTGACAGGAAACACAAGAGGAAGATGCTCAAGCAGTCAAGCACAGAGGTAGTCTGATCTTGAGTCACTTGTTTTGAAACACTTAGCTTAGTTGATAGGAGTCGTGGATAGACAGAAGATGGCAGGGTAGTTATTGCATGGCAGCCAGTGGACTGTTGGCCGACTCTGGAGAACCAGAGAGTTGTGCAGGTCTGGATGTACACTTAGCCAGTTCACCTGTCAAAATGACAGAGAGACAAGATGGAGTCTGTTTGGCTTCAATCAAGTTCCAAGTCCAGTCTTGAAATGGCCCTCCCACCTCTTGGCTTGACACTCCAGAGCATCCCTGTTCATGGTGAGATGCTCAGGGTACACGATCACATACATTCCATAGTCAGGCTTCCCCTCCCTCCAAACCTCATTACAAGGCAGGAGCTGTTTTCCACAGTGAGACTATTTGCAGAGAGTAAGGTACTGGTTCAAAATCCTAGAAGCCTCAGCTGCGTGTACAATCAAGGCAGGCTTGCCATAGACTTCCTGCTTGGCCCTTGCCAGTGTTGCCTCCCTTCTTCTAATTTTCACATTACAGCCAGACTGAGTTTTCTCAAGCTAAAACCTGGCTATGGCTAAAATCATTAACGAGGCTCATTCTGGTGTGAAAATTCCGTTGACATTCATCTTTTCCACAAGGTATTTCCTAAGATGCAAATACTTTTTAGGGCAGCACACTTGGCTTTTCATGGCATAAACGCTTTTTGAGTAAATGGATTTGTAGGATGGGTTCCAATACAACGACAAAGACGTGTTCAGTATTGTGTACATGGATTTTGTGGCATCCTTAACAGTGGTTTGGGGGTACAGAAAAAAAGCATTTTAGGTGAACTACGACTTTTTGAAATTAATACTTTATAAAAATTATAAATTCAAATCTCCTATTATTCCTTGAGTTTTAAAATTGAACTCATAGCCAGGCATGGTGCACATCTGTAATCCCAGCCCTCAGAGAAGCTGAGGCAGGAGAATCAAGACCAGCCTGGGCTACAAAGTGAGCTCGAGGGCAGCCTGAACTGCATAGTGAGACCTTGTCTCAAAAGACAACAAAGTAAAATAAAATTTAACTCATTGACCTCATTACTCTGTTTATAAATCTGGAAACTCTTTACCATCCTTTTTTATTTTAGAGAATAATTTATAAAGAACAATAGCAAAACACCAACAACATAGACAAAAACAAAACAGAGCAGAAAGAATAAAAATGATCATTTTTAAGAAACTTTTACAATTGAATCACCTTATTTATGTACCTAGTGTATTTCATATAATGCTTTAATATTTCAATTGAACAACAAAGAAGATGTCAAGAATTGCAAGAGGTCCAATCTCTAAGCCGAGTTGGGAGCTAATTAACTTGTCAAAATTTATTTGATGCTGATAGAAAACAGGACCCCTGAGACAGACAAAAGTTTTAATACAGAAGCCGAAGTATCATCATTCTGGATGAGCTCATCACGTAAAACACCTAGGACAGGACCCAAATACAATATGATAATTTACTTTAATACCTTAAGTAGGAACAGAAAAAAGAAAGACACTAGGTAAAAACTAAAGGAAACTTGAACTTTAAAAAAAAGAAATGTTAGTTAATAATATTGTTTTCATTTGAGGTCATTATGTACCTAAAATTTTAGGAGCAAGTTTACCCTGTTAAAGAGGCTGTGAACAGGAAACCAAATGCAGGGTGTATGGGAACCTGCTGAACAAGCTTCACAAGTTTGTTCTGCCAATTTGAGGCTAGTCTAGAGTACTTTGTTTTTAAAATTGAATAAATGAAAACATCAAACAAAAAATCACAGCACATGTTGTACTTGAACACTGGAAACACTATAACAATCACAGCCAGCTGGCCTGAGTTCGGGATCGCTGACAGTGGGTGTAGCAGGGTGGTGAGCAGTGTGCTGAGCTCTTTCTCACTTGTGTGACAGACATATGATTAAAGCACAGCACTGTCTGCCCACAGGTGACACTTTCGGATGATTCTGCTGCTACACTAATTAGAAGACTCTTATGTCAGCCACCCTGGGAATGAGCAGGGACTAACCACCGGAAGCAGAGCTGAAACTGCTAGAGAGCAAAGCCTGGCCTTCTGTAGAGGGAACTGGGGCTTCTTGGTGGCTGGGTTCTCAGGGGATTTCTTAAGTGCAGAGTCACTGCTAACCTCAGGCTCTGGTTTACCACAGGGCTTGGCTGTTCAGAACCCTTAAGTTTTTTAGCAGCTCCCTTGGCAAACATGAGCCCTTATCTATAAGCAACACCCTCCCTCTGGAATAGGGAGAGGGACTTGAATACCGTAAGCACCCATGCCCAGACTTCGGCAGTCCCTTATCACGTGACTTCCCACCCCACTCAATCACTGCAGGATCATAGCATACATCGCTCCCTAACCTCGACATCCAAGGTCCCAAAGTGAGAGGAAAAGAGCCAGTGTCCCTCATCTGTGAAACGGATGTAACAGGAAAAGGTTAACCCAGTGCTTCTGGAATTTTAACCAACACAAGAATGATCTGAGGGGTTTGTTAAAGCACAGGAGTTCCTGAGTTCCAGAGTTCCTGTTCAATGGGGTCAATAATTTGCATCTCTGACAAGTTCCTGGATGATGCTGAACTCTGGCTGGAGAGCCACACTTTGAGAACCACTGGTTTAAATTATCACAGGAGCATCTTCCTACTCTCATCTCTGCTAAATCGTGTGTCTCATACTCGTGTGATCACATGACTCACCTGGGAACTTGGTCAAATGCACAGACCACCTGTGCCCACCCAAAACAGTCTGACTTGGATCCGCTAGATGAGTGCCTCAAGTGATTCTAGAGGTCAGAGTAGCTTGGGAGATCATTTTTTTAAAAACCCAGGGCACCATCAATGAATATGGTGAATAAATAAGTAGAATGTGGTGGTGAAATTGCAAGCATTAAAAGACAGCCCCCAAAGAGACACAAGGTTACAGGAGGGAATGAATAGGGATTGATCGTTGTGCTCAAAGCATTGCACTAAGGATCTCACCCACTTGGCATGAGTCTTTGCTACACCACTATCAACACCATTTGGTAGGGAAGGCAAAAGGCTCAAGAGAATATAGATGGCCAATAAGTTTTTGGATCAAGGGACAACTCTAAAATGTAACTGAATGCATCTCGAAGTCATTGAGTATCTTTAATGTTTCCTCAAATACTTAACATGTCAGTGAAAAGTTATTTAATTTTTTTGTACCCTTACTTAGGATAATCTTGTATTCAAAGACAAAGCTGATACAAGGAGCAATGACAGGCAAAGGCTTTTTCCTTGTAATTAACAATCAAAGAGAGATTCACCAAAGAATGATGTGTATCTGGCAATAGAACGGCTTTGCAGTCAGAATACATGTTTTGTCTATGATAGTATTCGAAGAGGCCGAGATAAGAGGAAAATTGTAAAGGTGAAATGAGGCTTACCTAAGAGATTTTGAAATAACAATCCTTGGCCACAAGGATTAAAAAGAAAAGGAGCACTATTCTGAGGTTGTGCAGACAGCTGCTGGGCAGATGTGTTCACAGAAGCATTTTTGTGCAATGTTGTGATAGGTTTGTGCAAGGTTTGGTTCTGGCAGAAGTTTGTGATAGTTACTATTATGCAATCCTGCATGAGAACCATTCCACCAGTACCTCCCAGGCTGCTTTTCTTTGATTTCCTTTCTCTCTCTCTCTCTCTTTCTTTCTTTCTCTCTTTCTTTCTTTCTTTCTTTCTTTCTTTCTTTCTTTCTTTCTTTCTTTCTTTCTTTCTCTCTTTCTTTCTTTCTCTCTTTCTCTCTTTCTCTCTTTCTCTCTTTCTCTCTTTCTCTCTCTCTCTTTCTCTCTTTCTCTCTTTCTTTCTTTTGTCCAACACAAAGAAATCCATTTTTATTGTAACAGAGTCTACAGCTTGAGAGTTTTGTAGCAAGCAAATGAGCATATCCAGGTTTCCCCCAGATAGTTTACTATTGTCCTAGCAAACTGGCCA